>MU187022.1:0-32248 GCA_016904865.1 Pissodes strobi
TGGTACAGTAAAAATTTTCAATGAACAAAAAGCCCGTCGGCAGTTGTTGCTGTAGGCCAAACCTGCAAGCACTCTGATGGCTCTGCGTCGAAGACCAAAGACTCTACACATATCAGCAGAATGCCTCCAAGTCAAGATCACATTGCTCATCTCAAAATAGGCTGTTCTCAGAACCCCCACTGAAACATTCAGAGTCAAACTTCTGAGCAAGAAGAAGCTCCTTGCAAGCTTTCCACTCAGGACCTCAATGTGGTTCAAATGTACCCCCAAGAACTCGACGCTGGTCATGTTATTAACAGCCCGAACATTTCTAAGAAAAAAACCATTCTATTAGTTTTCCTCTCATTAAAAAGCAATCCATTCCCCGAGCTCGCCCTTTCCTGTGCAGCCATGGAACCTTCAAGCGATCCTTCGAGCGTACCACAAAGGAATCTATGGTATAGTTCCCCAAAAAGTACCTTTCAAGAGGCGCTTTAACTTCACAAAGGCCGAAAGGGGGAAATTCGCTTTAACCCTGGACACGGAAATCGCAGCCCTCCCATCTACCCTTGCAAATTATGAGAGATTCATCTCCGCCATCAAGTACGCGGCAAGACAATCTATCCCTAGGGGCTGTCGAACTTTCTACGTTCCTGGCCTACCTGATGAGGCTAAAGCAACCTATGATGAATACCTGGAACAGTACAACCGAGACCCCATTTGCCGATGAAACAACACAACTGGGCAATCAATTACTAGAATCCCTGAGCAAGAAGAGAAGAGAGAACTGGAAGAACATGGCGGCGAGCCTGGATATGAAACATAGTAACAGGAACGCTTGAAGCCTTATCAAAAAACTATCCAACGACCCAGAGGTCCCTAGAGATAACCGATAACCAAATTGCGCACCAGCTCCTCCTAAATGGGAAGCCGGACCAAAAATTAGAACGGTCACCACTTACAAAAGAGCCCGAACACCTGAGAATGGGCAAGAATCATATTTCTCTCTAGTAGATCTAGAACTGGCAATTAACTCACTGAAACTCAGAAAGGCTCCTGGCCCAGACGAAATGGCCAACGAATTCATCCAAAACCTAGGACCACTAGCCAAATCATGGCTCCTCCAACTATTTAACTTTTGCTGGGCCGGAAAGGTAATTCGGAAATTATGGCTGGAAGCCAGGGTAGTCGCGGTCCCCAAACCGGGAAAACCACGCGACGAGGCCAAGAGGTATCGACCAATATTCCTCCTCTGCTCCCCCTTCAAGCTCTATGAACGACTCATCCTGAATAATATAGGCCCACATATAGAAAACCAACTAACACCACAACAAGCTGGTTTCAGATCCGGAATATCCTTCACTGGCCAGATTCTGAACCTCACTCAACATATAGAGGACGGGTTTGAAAGGAGAGAAAAAACGGGGGTGGTGTTCGTGGACCTGTCGACGGCATACGACACCATAAATAACAAACTACTCGAAAAAGTCTTCAGGATGACAGGACACTACCATCTGACAGAAGTCCTGCGATCAATACTGGGCACCAGGAGGTTCTACGTATAATTTCAGGGACGGAGGAGTCGTTGGAGGACCCAGAAGAATGGACTCCCCCAGGGCAGCATGTTGACGCCTCTCCTCTTCAATTTGTATTCGAGCGATTAACCTGTCGGCCCCGCTACAAATAGTTTCATCTACGTCGATGACGTAGCCATTACGTGCCAGTCTCAACATATCGAGGAAATTGAAAGAAAGCTTACAGAGTCCCTATCGAGACTGTGTGAGTACTATAAGGCAAACCAGCTTCGCCCAAACCCAGGGAAAACTTAGACATGCTTATTCCACCTCAACAATCGGCAAGCGAGAAGGTAATTACAAGTAGAATGGAACTCGACTAGGTTACAGCACTGTCCAAACCCAGTCTGCCTAGGGGTCACTTTAGATAGAACTCTATCCTACAAGAATGTGGAGAAGACTAGAGCAAAGGTTAATACAAGGAAATGTGTCATCCGCAAGCTTGTCAATTCCCATTAAGGGAGCCCGCTCAGGTGTACTACGGTCAACATCCCTTGCCATGTGTTACGCCCCCGCTGAATACGCTTGCCCTGTATGGTCCAGATCAACACATGCCAACAAACTAGACCCGTCCCTGAACAACACTTGTAGGCTGATCATGGGCTGCCTAAAACCAACCAATCTGGATTTCCTGTACATGTCAGCGGGAATAGCCCCCCACAAGTCAAGCGGCAAGCTTTATGTATTGCAGAACGAAGTAGGCGGTCACTGGATGAAAGACACCCCCCCCCCCCCCCCCCCTATAGGGACACGAGCCCACTGCTCCCAGACTTAAATCCATGAACAACTTCATAAAGTCAACAAACAACAGACTCTAAATCAGCAGCCAAAGAAACAATGTGGAAGCAGAGGCTAACAGATAACAATATCCCAACCTGGAACCCGACAGAAAGCCTTTCTGAAGGATCACAACTAGACTGGAACACCTGGAAAAACCTCAATAGGATCAGATCTCAAATGGGAAGGTCTGGAGAAAATTTGTTAATATGGGGATACGTCGAGGACGGCGTATTTGTTAATATGGGGATACGGGGAGATCCAAATAATGGAACACCTTCTGACCTGTTCATCCCTACAGATCCCCTGCACAATTAGGGACCTGTGGAAGGCGAATGACGCGGCGGTGCAGTGTGCCAGACTGGCGACGTCTGCGAACGTCGTACACATAATATTATCCTTATTATTGTAATGAATAAATGTAGCTCAGACAGTAAGAAAAATAATGGAACCCAAGACCGATCCCTGGGGAACTCCAATATTAACAACACTCTCCTCTGACGATACTCCCGCAACCTTCACTCTGTTCCTAAGATAGGATTTTATAAGTTTTACACATTGAGAAGAAAAGCCATACTTTGCAAGCTTTTGCAGGAATCCCATGATCTACACAGTCAAAGGCCTTAATCAGGTCACAAAATGCAACTGTGCTGACCTGCATACTATGAAACGTCTCGATGACATGTGAGATAAGATCGAGGATTGTTGTTTTATAGCGTTCACACTTGATAAATCCGCCTTGTGTAAACATATCGATAGAAATAAATTATTTCTGTTTGTAACGTTGGGTTTTATATTTCAATTTTTGTTTTAGGAATCGTGGCCAGTCAGCAGCAGCAACAACAGCAGCAATCGCAAGCTCAAGCGCAAACGGCGACCTTGGGGCCTTCGACCTCCGGATCCGCAGTGGTTCAATCCACCTCTGGACTGCCCACCATGGTGTCCTTGCCCACGACGCAGATCATCGTGTCGCAGGCTCCCATAGTTGCAACTAGCGCGGCCCCCCTTGCCACAGCTACGCCTGGAACTCCTCCATGTAAGTCTGCGATTCTTTCATATTCATAAACGTGAAGAACAAACAAACAATAGGCTAATCCAGGAGACTGTTGAGTTTTCAAACATCAATTTACCATTCTTTTCAATCTCTAGTAGTATTTAGATATTGAACTTTTTTCAGCTGGTCTACGTCCGCAACGAATTATCGCCTCGCCCTTGCAGTCCTCGACCGTGGTCAGTGTGTCGGGACTCAGTCCCGCGCAACTCCAGGCGGCCACGCAGCGCCTGATCGTGTCGACGGGGGGCGCATCCAAGACCATCAGTCCTGCTACGGGCGCCCAGACCAAGCAATTCAGCCAGGCGCAGCTCCAGATGATCAGGCAAGCGTCGCTGAAAAATCAGTTAAGATTGCACGCCAACAATTTAGCTCAAGTGAGTATATGCGTAACTTATGTCATAAAACTAGCTGCAAAGGTATTTACATCGATGGCTATTTCAATAACGCTAAATGTAGTTGCAATGTTCATTGGTCAAGAAATTTGTTTTCATATTTATTTTAGGGTACAAAAACGTCGACAGTGACTATAGGAGGGCAACAAGCCGTAGTACAGTTCTCGCAGGCGCAGCCGCGGGCCCAGTTCGTTCGTCAGGGCACGGTAACGGTTGGCGGAAAAACGGGCGTTACACGTACTGTGACGGATAGCGAGGTGGCCCAGTTGCTGAAGAAACAGCACCAACTTCAGCAGCAAAAGTTGGCCTCTGGAAGTGTTGTACAAGTACGTTTTTTTATTCGAAAAAATATAATTAGTTACACTCCTAAATACTACTTAATTCGACATACTTATTAAAGTTTTTTCAGGCTAGCAACGCGAGTAGCAGCGGAAACACGATTCACGGCCTGACCACCCAGGTGTTTGCCCAAGCGATTCAGCAAGCTGGAACGTCCCAAGTGGCGACATTGGTTAAGGCAGTTCCTAGCTCATCTGGAGGTAAACCTTGAAACTGCTCTCTATTTTTTACAAGTTCTTCTTAAGTTAATTTAGGTATTGACATTGACGTGATATTTGATTTATCTTTCAACCTTCAACGCCCTATGCGTTTCTTATGGGCCCGAAGCTTTGGCTTTGTATTTATGATTCGTTCTACTGGAATGTTTTAAGTTTCAACTAAATATACCATCTCTTAACTTTTTCAGCTACTCAAACAGTCACAATCCCCGTGACCGGCGTAACCTTGGCCACTCCCGGCGCCAAAGCCATCGCACCTTCCCTGAAACCAACGACCGCTCAGCAGCTACGCCACATGCAACTTCAACAGCAACTTCTGGCGCAAAAGAAGTTGGCCGCGGCCGCAGCAGCCAGCGGCCAGAAGCTGAGCATCGCCACGGGAGGGACCAAGGGCGGTGGCGTGCAGACCGCTCAGCTGATCGTGGGTGGGAAACAGGCTATGACGGTGCAGCAATTCCAGCAGGTCATCCGGACGCCCCTGACGCAAGGTCCCGTGATGCTGGCGAAAGGCGGGTCCAGGGTTATTCCCGTTAATACCGGGCAGGGCACTAAGCAAACCATCCAGGTGAGTGATCACGATATTATTGTTCTATGTTTTTCCCATGATGAATTTAGGGCCGATAATCGAGGGGTACTTTAAATGAAATCAAATATTTAATTTTGTAATTTATAAAACGCCTACAATTAATGGAGACATGTCATTCCCTTGCAATCCTTTGTTACTTTTAATAAGCATTTAAGACGACGCGACGTTCCAAGACGCGTTTAAAATATTAATACAATATTTTTACAGGTTGTTGCCGCATCTTCGCAAGCCATAGGTTCGGCTCTAAGACCGCAGGGGACCACCACAATCGCTGGGATCAAGCTTCAGGGAGGCACCAACACGTCGCAACAAGCGTTGCTGTCACAAGTATCTGCAGCGCTTAATCAAAACGTTACCGTAAGACAGGTAAAGTGATTTTAATACTATTTAGTTAACCTAATCTTACTTTTACTTTTTTGCATCCGAATCCATATCAAATTCTATCGGCCCAATACCGGGCCACGTCCAAAGCATTATCTGTGGCAAGCCATAAATCTAAGGGGGAGCAGGAGTTTGGGCAGTTCTTACAGGTTAATAGGTGTTCCATAGTCTGCACCTCCCCGCAGTCGCACTTGGTGTCTATTTCTTCAATAATCTACCATTTTGCTAGGTTCGTCTTTGTGGAGGCGACTCCTGTTCTATGGCGGTTCAAAGTTTTCCAATTTTTCCATTCCAGATAGTGGAGGTTCCTGGCGTAGAGGATATATATCCGGTAGCTCCATAGGGGCAGTCACCGCAGGAAACTCTTTCGTGATCTCAGTCGTCTTATTGGTTCCGGAGCATTGTACAACGGGTGGCAATTGTCGAAAATTTGTTTGAATCTCTCAGTATGTTTTATCGCTTGTAGAAGTATCCCAGTGGTGCAGCCCTCATACAGCCAATTATGAGACGACATGTCTCGTTAAGTGCAACGTTTATATGTTTCGTATGTGAGGATCTATTCCATACCGGGCAAGCGTACTCCGCAGTTGAGAAACATAGTGCTTCAGCTGTAGATCTGCTCACCTGAGGATTAACTCCCCATTTGCTTCCCGTTAGCTTCTTCAGGAGTTGGTTCCTGGTCGATACCTTTTGTCGGGTCTTTTGACAGTGTAATTTACCTGTCTGCATAAACGGCTACGCAGATATAAGACTGCAAACGATGCCTTTCAGAACGTATTTCAATTTCCGGAAGGCAAACTGGCTGACTTCGCTAGGGCTCTGGATGACGACGAATATTTCCAGAAAAACAATCTCCAGGGGATGCAGACAACAATAGATCTCAGGCCTATCCACGAAAACTAAAAGTCTTCTAGCAACCAACGAAACAATGTAAGCTGAACATGACTCACAGCAGTAAGATAGCGTGGAACATGGTGAAGAAACTCAATGCTGACCCAATAGAACATAAACAAGCTAGTAATGTCACAGCCGATCAGATTGCCCCTCAATTACTACTTAACGGAAAAACTGATACCAAACATAGGGTAGGTAGAATTAACTGAAATCTAGAAAGCGAGGCCCCACTTGTCAACACACCGTTCAGGACTCCGAACCTTACCTCAAAAATGAGAAGGCTGTCGGAGTGAATGACATGTGCACAGAGCAGATTAAACAATTTCGGAATAAAACCAAAACAGTAGTTCCTAATGCTAGTGAATACCTGCTACCTGATCAAAGAATTCTTTGAGGAAATCAAGGATAATCGCATTATTAAAACCTGGCAAAGATCCTAACGCCGCAAGTAGGAAATCAAATCGGAGTTGTCTTTGTGGATCGTCATTGCTGCATATGACACCGTAAACCAAAGAACCCTCGGTGCGAAGGTCTATAATACTACTAAGGATTACGAACTAACCAAAGTAATCGAATCCCTTCTACAGAATAGGAGGTACTATGTCAGCTTGGAGGGCAGGAAAAGCAAGTGGAGATCACAAAAGAATGACCTTTCCCAGGGAAGCGTCCTCTCTCCAATGCTATTCAACATATATACAAACGATCAGCCCACCCCCAATTATAAGGAACACTTCCTCTATGCCGATGACTTGGCCATCGCGGCCCAGAGGAAACATTTCTCAATAGTCGAGGAAAAACAACAGAACCAACTCCTTGAAACCTAATGCATCTAAAACCCAGGTGTATGCCATTCATTTGAATACAAGAGCAGCCAGGAGGGAACTACATATACAATGGGACGAAATCGCCATAGAACATACATCCCGCCCGAAATACCCAGGGGTAACACTGGATAGATCTCTAACCTAATCTAATCATGGCTAGCTAGTCGGTAGAATAGTTTAGGGACTTATGAGCTAGTTAGTTTTCAGATCCTTCATATACCTGGGAGCTCTTGGCTTTATTTTCTCCCAGCGTAAGGAACCTTAGTCTTGACAAGTCGTGTTGTTTTCGCCTCTTCGTGACAGAACTTGCAGAGCGGCCCTCATATTCGTATCTTTGTTGAGCCTACAGTGCCCTGCTAGAAGTCCAACTATTATTCTACTTCTTTTCTGACTTAGTAGATAGTCTGCGATGATTTTTTGATAAGCTCTTTAGCCTGTGTCATTCCTAGCAAGCTGTTCCACCATTCTTGAGATTTCGTCTGCATCCACAAGTTGATGCTAACTTTTTATGTAGGTTTTGCTATACCGCAGAATGAGATCATTCTGGCTCTTTGGGCTAATGAGTCGGCTTCCTATTTGCCTTTGTAGCATGTGTGCTGTTATTCAGGCTAAGTCAGTCTGCTTTCAGCTGCTCAAATCAGTTTTGAGATAATTGCTTTTATCGCCGCCTGGCTGGCTGGACTGATACGAGTCTGTAAACTCTTGTCTTATCAGCAATGATGTCTTGCGACAACTTCCGCTTGCAATATGGTCGCATATTTGCCTCAGCTCAGTGAGATTCCGTATGTACAGACAGCTATGTCCACATTAATAGAACGTCCTTCCTTCCATCCATTTCTGTAATATTGTGTAAAAGAAATGATATGTTTATGAAGAATGTTCTCATAAACTAGTATATCTGGAGCAGCAGTCTTCTCGGTTTTTGATAGAGTGTAAATGTGAATGAAATTTATGATATGGTAGTACTTATTTAATGTAGCGTTCTCTGCACTCAACGAGTACAGATGGACGTCAGAAAGTTCCTTAATGAGAACAGCTATGTCGGGAAACTTAAACTCTTTAATTAATTTATGGGAAATACAATATAAACTGATGAAAGATGGATATCCTCATGAGTCTCACATTCCTCCTAACATGGATCAAACCCCCAAGAATGTACAAGCAAGGCACAGTCAACACTCCAAGGCACATGAATGCACACTTGCAGTCATCCCTATATCCCAACCCAGATATCACTCTCACTCCTTATCTGCAAACCAAACTCCTTGTGCCTTCCAGCTGAATGCCCCCAAGCTAGGATTGCATATGGTGTATGAAAATGGAAAGTAGCAAAATAGGTTGTTCGTAGTATATCAGCCGAGACACACTGGGAGATGTTCCGCAGAATATACTGACTCCTGTTGAGCTTGCTTAAGAGTGCATCAACATGCTCTTGCAGTGGGACAATCCCGGATCAAGGACAACTCCCAAGAACAGCACCCCTGAACTATTCGGTACATTGCTTAATTCTCTCATAAAAAAACCACCCTATTTGTCTTAGCTGCGTTCAGCCTAACTGGAACCAAAGCTCAGCCCTCTTTTGTGCCACCATAAAACCATTCACCGACTCCTCCAGAGTATCAGCTGCGAAAAACACCGTTGTGTCATCTGCAAAAAGAATATACTTGGCCCGCGGTTCACACAAGGGAAGATCGTTCATATACATTAAAAAAAGCATGGGGCCAAGTATTGAGCCCTGTGGTACTCCAATAGTACTTTTACTCCATCTCTCCTCAAGGTATGATTTCAGTAAATCAATACTATCTTGACAGAAGTTGTAATATCTAAGTTTCCGGAGGAGGATGCCATCCATGGTCGACACAATGAAAGGTTTTGCTAAGATCGCAGAATAAGATCGAGCCGTGTTGACTTTTATGAAGAGCCTCTATTATATTAGATATTAGGTCCAAGACAGTGTTCTTGTCCTTTCTGAATCCAAACTGGCAATCAGAAAACAGGTTGTTTCTCTCAAAAAAGTCACCAATTTTAATCGCAATTTAGTTCTCCACCTTGGAAATGACGGCCTGTAGTTTTCAGGAATCAAAGGGTTACCCTTTTTAAAAACAGGTGCATCAAGAGCTATCTTATGGGCATTCGGAAAGATGTTATTTTTAACACACAAATTGACAAGTTTCGTTAGGGGAATTACTAAACAATATTTTATGGATTTAAGTAGTTTCACATTAAAATCATATAGATCACGACAATGTTTATTTTTTAGGCTGTCAATTATATTTCGGCCCTCACTAAAGGTTACCTCGGAAAAAGAAAAAACAGCCAGAGGTGCTGAGAGTTTCTCGAGGTTTCTGATATGATCAATATTAGAGTCAGGAATATTCTGCATTAGGTTTTTTGCTATATTGGCAAAAAATCATTAAAATCTTTAGGTGTTAGGTTATTTTTAACAGACTTCACATTCTTACCTCTATAATTATTAATTCTTTATCACATACATGGGTTTGCAGAAGAACGGAAGAGGCCATCATTTGCTTTAATCTTAGCATTACGGATTGCAGCTCTGTACAAATACTCTTGTTTGAGACCTACAAGGTTATATTGTCTTTTCGGTTCTCCTAGAAATCGTAGTTGGTCACGGATTCATCTGATCTCATCAGTAAACCAGCCAATGTTGCAAGACTGATCAGATCTCACAACATATAATTTTTCAGGAAAGGATCCCATTCGCCAAAAATTTCATAAACCTTTCAAACACTCCATTCATATCATCACTCTCTCCTTTGAATTCGCACGTTGTCTCACCTACAGTGTTATGAAACTCTAACAGGCCTCTCTAAGTTATTCCTTACAACCTTGCAGTATCAACCACATCTGAAGACAGCAGAACTACACCAAAGCTCACAAATATATTATCCAGGCAAGCATTCAAGCATGTTGGCAAGTATATGGTTTGCTCAAGGCCAAAACTCTCCATGATGTCTGAAAAGCAAATTGTTTCAGCTTCACCAGTGTAAAGTGTATATTAAAATCACTCGCTATAAAAACATCCGCTTTAGATCTGAGCTCCAACAGGATACCCTCAACTGTCATCAAGAGGGTGGGCGGTAGAGCGCTAAAACATACATTTTTAAAAGATTGTATGTAGAGTATTCCATACATTTATCAACACCAGACCCTACACATTTTGCAGACATTTCTAAATCATCTCTAAACAAGCTTATGGTTCCTGCGCTTGCACACTGCTGCCTAGCTGAGTATCCCACCGTTTTGAACTCCTCCACTCGAAGCACACTCACCACAATGTTCTGTGATACATCATATGTCAGTTTCACGATAAACTATCAATGATTCAAGTTCATTCACTTTATGCCTTAACGAACATATGTTAATGTGCAAAATCCTCACATTAGATGATGAATTACTCACTTTTATTTCATTGCTCAACATTGGAGCTGGAGATTTTGAAAATGGCTCACAGTTACTCCCCTGCCATAGTGTTGAGCATAGATATTTTTCACGTTCAACCTGAAGTATTCCAAGTGGAAGGGAAGCACAGTACCTTTTTTTTATGAATTTTTCCACAGCTTACACTTCTAGACCATTATTTCTGAGAAATCGCATAATTTCATCCGCATTCACATCTGGAGCAAGCCGATTTCGGCGTTAGTAATGAAATCTTCGGATTTTGGGACTTTGACTTTTGAGATTTCTGATTCAAATATCTCCTGTGGATCCGGTATCAGAATGCTGACGCCAAATTCCTGAGAATCTTGATATTCGTGGGATTTTCCAATTGCCTTCCTACATTCTTTCATCTCTATTTTATGGATATTTTCTTTTAATAGCCTTTTATTTTCTTCCAGAAGAGCATTCTTTTGTTTAAGTCCACTAACAATTTCCCTTAAAAGCAAAATCGTGTCGTTTTCGCCTAGGTTTGGTTCTGAGGTTATGTTAGGATAGCACATACACAACGGGTTTATCACACTGTTGTCACATGTGAAACATGGAATGCTTTTCCACAATATACACATACAAAACTTCCTAACTTTTTTGTTTTGCAGCACTCAAAGGTACTCTCTTCTTCAGCTTCACTAGTTAAACGCTTTCTTGACGGCGCCATCTTGTTCATTCTAAGCCTCGTCTCCATTTAAACCTCATGGTCGGTACAAACAAATTAATTTTATTAACTTATTTTGACCACAAAGGGGAAGGTAGCAATTAACCGCATAATTAACTACAAGCGATTAAAGGAGTGGACTGTATAAACATAGGGTGTTGGGGTTTTAAACATAGATTATGTGAATTGAAACTCTATAGGTATGTTAATGTACTTTAATAATGCAATTATGCATTTGCAATTGATGTAAAACATATAAGTACAATTTTTAAATACTTCTTAATCTACTTCCATGCATTCAATTATTCACTCACATAAAAACTAAGTACAAAATAGTTACCAAAAAGCCTTAATTTGTTACTTTAAAAATGGAACTTTGTCTTTAAATTTTAACCTTTCCTTTCACTCTACAAAATACATTGATTTTATCGTTTCCCCAATATTGTCGTACTCAGGGGTAGCCTTTTAGAATTCACACATTGAATTCATATAGCTGGGATTTGAATGAATTTTCTCTACTGCAAATTTGCAGATGCCATTTTACAGTTTCTTCAACTCAGGTACGCCGAGACGCTACGTAGTTTCTGGCCATAAAGAATTGCGTTATATAACGCCTAAACGAGGTTTTTGTCCAACATGGACAAAAATATTCTCTAATATTTGTGCATACAATGGGAGAATTTGCCTAAAAGGATGGGACCTTTTGGCGCGAAGAGGAGAACGAAAATTTTCGTTCTTGCTTGAGTGAACGTTAAACTTGCACTTTTAGGGGCTAGAAAGCAGTGACGGGACTGATCTAGTACACGAAAATAACTAATAAAATGAGCGAAACTCTAATGAGTTGCCTTAAACAGAGCTAGGACAAGCTAGATGTTTTTTGGCGCTAAAATCATGCGGAACGGTGCAACGACCGATGCATCACGGCTGAGTGTTTGCTACGCGCTGACTTGGACCTTGGATTTGATTAATTTCTTCTAGCGAGCTCCTGGCAGCAAGCTAAAAGTCGGCTGAGAGTGGGGATTGGCGCGAAAGCAAGCATGGGTTTTCTTTCTTTCTTTGACACAATGACATGGCTTACTGAACACTGACGGAGACACGAATATATTAAATTGAAAACGCTTGAACTGAACCCAATTGAAATGGCAAAATGACATTTAGCTGTATAGGATGGAATCGACCATCCAGGTTTGGACTGAGGGGTATTGAAGAACTGACATATGCTGATTTAAATGCATAAATTTCTGTTTACCTGGGGTTAAATAAATCTATTCGTGGATCTATTATGGCTCATTCATACTACATACATACAGGGTGTTATCACTAAACTACCCGGTGAAAAAACGAAAGTTACACACGTGTTGGGGTGTTTCCCCAACACCTCACATATAATATTTCTGATACATTCGCATTTTGCCTTTGTAATATCACTAAACTTTGAGTAGATGTATCTGTAAATGATATAGATTCTATCTGGCATATTATTTACAATTTGAATTTGTCGTTACAGAATAGTCCTGTAAGAATTCAAACGGCCAGCGGTCAACCGATCGTCGCGGTGGCTGTCCAGTCGCCCTCCCAGAACGCTCTACCTCACTTGCCAAATGCGGAACAAGTAAGTAGGTACATGAAGAAATAACCTGCTATCGTTTAGTTGAGTGTGCCGATTTTAGTGGCCCTGTCAGCTCGTTCATTCGTTTGATAGTGGAACGCTTAGAAATGGTGTAATTATGTTGCGAGTGGATGCTAACGCTTTTCACGTTTTGCACGTAATCGTTTAGTTTTTAGTTTATCCATGAGATGTTTCTTTCGTACGCTACCAGTGCTTAACGTCAACCATTGAAATTTGACCGCGTGTGTCAGAAAACGATAGGCATATTATTACATTTTACGGGCGCTGTTTCTCACTTTTGGTACCTTGTTATGCCACTGAGTCGCCACGAAAGAAACAAACCAATAGTACTTAAGTTTATTTTTATTTTATCGCACATATTTCCATTTAGTATGAAAGATGTTTATTGTTTAAGGGAAAAATAATTTATTTGTTATTTAAGATGACAATAGTAGTAGAATTAACGAATATGCCGCAGTTTAGTTATTACCTACAAGGCTAGAAACATGATAAATAATGCTGGCTTAAGGTAGTACAATTCTCTAAAACTGTTATAATTTTAAGTCAAAACAAAATCCTTTATTATAGGAATTATCTTCTAAATTAGTTTAGGGCGTTTCGATATCGGTTGTAGCAGCAGCAAAAGCGAAGTAATAATGAAGCAATTCGTATACATTTAGCGAAAATTACAGTGAAAAAGTGGCTAGCCTCAGTTTACAAATGGAGACTTCTCAGGCAGTGTTAGATGGAATAAGGGGAAAGTATTTAAAATACATATTTTTGAAATGATTGGGGAAGCGCAGATTATGAGTATGGAATATATATTTTAACCGAATTAAGTTTTTTAAAAATTTCTGGAGATCAATGGTGAAAGCAAAAATTCTTCAAAGTCTGAGCTTCATTTTTATTAACGAATTTTCGTCTTGTCTAGAGATATAAAATTTCCTTTGTAATACATTCTTTGTCAGATCTATCTTAAAGAAACTCTAGTCAATATTTCGGGTTTTTAAAACAAATGGGATCGTCTAATTCTAATAAAATTGCCGTGAAATAAATCTTGCGTTTTGCTGCGCAATATTACTCTGCATAGTTAACTAATGTAATATAATTTAGATATAAATAATAAGTTCTAGTACGCAGTTTTTGCTATATTTTTAGTTTAATTTACGATTTAAAAAGGCGTAATTTATTCCGTTTAGTGTAGAATAGTACATACTGGCAGACTGCAAGAGTTATTCCATTTATATAATTATCACATAGAAGTCAGTGATTTAGCCGAAAATTGCTCTGCCTCTTAGGGGGCGCTACTAAATTAGATTTTCATTGAATGTGTCATCAACAACAAACATTGTAGGACCATCTCGCGTTGTAAAATATGGAAAACTGTGTCAAATTTAAATAGAAAATAATATCAAAGTACTAACTGTTCCTGCAAAATTGCCTTTCAGATATGATTATATATTCAGAAAGTTTCTTGTACACAGAGTGGATACAATAATTTCATACTTTGGATGACAATTCAGGTAGTTTCTACCTATTATACATGTATCCATTATACTTTAGGGAGCATATTAGCTCTTCTTAAGGAACTGGATCTATCATCTTCATTTCTCTGATGTTGAATTGAATTTTGATTTTCAGTTTTGCAAGCTTGGTCAAAATGGTTTGTTTCCATAGACAAATGTTACAATGCATCGGAATTGTCAATAATTAAAATGGACCACAATAATACTACTTAAAAACATATAGAATAAACTAAAACCTAGTTAAAGTTACAATTAAAAAACTCAGTCAAATTATAGAATCTTAAGAGCCCTTCTCAAAACTGGAAGTGTTGTAGCACCCTTAACACCTTCTGGCAAGTGACTGAAATTTTCTATTGAGGTAATTGCAGGACCATCCCGCACCTGAGACAATCGAGCCAAAGGAATACACAATTTATCCGCGCTACAAGTTCTGTAGTAATTAATGTCGCCAAATTTTGCCTTAAATATTTGACATGCACATTGCAGAATATAAATATTTATGAGAGTTGGAATTTTTTCATTCTTAAAGGATTCACGACATGAGAGAAAGTCTAAATATAGCGAGGATAATGCGTTTCTGACTTAACAAGGCCATTTGTCTAGTGCAAAAATTGCCCCAGGCGGACAAGCCGTAGACCAGAGTAGAATGTACTGCTGCATAGTGAAAGGATTTAAGGGTAAAGGCATCCACAAGATCTCGGAGCTGGAAAATGGCATAGTTTCCATGAGACAATTTACTGCACACTAACTCCACCTGATAACCCCAAGACAGATGTCTATCAAGCAAAATTCCCAAAAATTTGGAGGAGTCCTGCTGAATTAAGTTAGTTGATCTCTCTCTTAGCAGTAGGCTTCTATCCTGAACTGCTCGTACTGAATAAATACAATAAAATTTGTCTTTAAGCCATTCAAACAAAGACCATTCTTCTGGCACCTGTCTGCAATTTCAGCTATACTTTTGCTGCCCTGCAAGTTAAGATTTTCATAATCACATCCTGTGACAACGGCGGTCGTATCAGCAAAAAGAGTAATATAGCTGTCATCAACCAAGATGTCGTTAATGAACAACAAAAAAAGAATTGGTCCAAGAACACGTCCCTGTGGAACACCAGTTACAACACCCACCCAATCAGATACCATTACCCGCTCTCCAACCTTCAGTCTGACAGCCTGGGTCCTAGCTGACAAATATGATTCCAGCCACCTGTAAGCTGGGGCTCTTATTCCGTAGTGAAAAACCTGTATGGTGTGGTCAATGGTATCAAACGCCTTAGTAAAATCGGAAAAATCACAGATTTTAATTTTGAATCAAAATTATTCCAAGTTTTGGTATTTAGGGCGATTATGGCATCCGTTATAGAGAATCCAGGTCTGGACCCCAACTGGTGACATGCCAGGATGTTAAAAACATCCAAAAAAAGCAAGTTTCCTATTGAAAGATTTTTCGACGATCTTTGAAAATACAGAATGGTGTCAAACGCCTTAGTAATATCGAAAATAATGCCCACAGATTTTAATTTTAAATCAAAATTATTCAAAAATTTTGGTATTAAGGGAGATTATGGCATCCGTTATAGAGAATCCAGCTCTGAACCCGAACTGGTGGCATGCCAGGATGTTCAAAACATCCAAAAAAGAGACAAGTTTCCTATTGAAAAATTTTGCGACGATCTTTGAAAATACAGTGTAGTTGTCAACCAGCGAAGTTTCACCCTTCTTCTATAAAATGGTATCACGATGGTTGCTTTAAGCTCTTTTGGAAAATATCCGAATTGAAAGGATATATTGGGGAGATAGGCCAAAACAGAAAGAATACTAACAGCACCCTCACACAATAGGGTACACGAATCTCATCGGCGCCAGAGGATTTTTTTTTTTTTGAGACAGATTTAATAATCTCAAGAGATTCACTTTCAGTAAGTGGATATAAGAAAATAGATTGAGGTATTCCCTTGCCAGACATATTTGCACTTGCAGGTGCATGAAAATTGACTATCACTCCAGCTACTGAGTCTATAAAAACCAATTAAAGGTGTTTGCAATGTCAAGACTTCCAGTAAAATGTTTGCTATTGGCAGTAATTACATCAGGAACACATTTTTACTTGCGCTTCAAGAAATTTGTAGAAGAATTGACAATATCCCATGAAGTTCGCATGATATTTGACGAAGTCAGTATTTTTTGTGAATTAAAAGTTTTCTTTGCAGCGAGCCTTCAATCTTTTTTTATATGACAAAAGCATTCCAAGGTTATTGAGAGATTTCAGTTGGTTATGAAGAAGTCTTAATTATTTACCTTCATTAATAATTGAAGGCGTTATCCACGGAGTGGACACTGTTTTAGTGGATCTGCGTTTAGTTATCATCAGCCTATACTGTCCACTGCTGGACAAAGGCCTCTCTCATATTTTGCCATTCTTTCCGATTCTGTGCCATCAGCATCTCAGTTTCCAGTCTCCTTATGTCGTCACTCCTTCGGGCTGGTGGGCGTCCTCCACAATATTTTTTTTTGTCCATCGACCATCGGTTACTCTGGCCACATGACCCGCCCAGTTCCACTTCATACGCAGAATGGTCTCGACAGCATCTCTTACTCTTGTGTTGTGTCTGATGGTTTTATTTGGAATTCTATCTCGGAGGGTTATTCCCAGCATTGATCTCTCCATCTGCGTTAAGTAACATAGGGAAAACACATGTTAAAAAGACCGTAAAATGTATCAAAAAAATATGTAAATTTATCCCCCAAGTTCAGTGTTTCCATAGCAGATAGCCAATTTTCTTTAGGCAGTTGGAGGTTAAAATAATTAATGTTTTCCTGATAGAAAAATCTAGAACTCGCAGTACAAAAGTCGACTGCACCATCACCCGCATGGTCACCTAAGTCTGGACATTTACTTCCTTCATGTTCATATAGACAAAATTTACAATTTATTTTCTGTACTTGACGTCTAACTGCGTGAACATTATGATCTGGATTCAAAACTTGGACATGCTATTTACTAATTTCTACAGTTTTGCAGTATTCAACAATTTTATCAACTGTGAGATATTTTTCACGAAAGAGTCTCATTTCACGTTCTCTGTCTTTCATACCATGACTAAGCGATCTCTTATCATTCTATTTTCATAAGACTTGTTACACACGCTATGAAATTCACAATGCCTTGCTTATTTAAATTTCGTTAGATATTCTTCAGTCGACATACTTTCTTTCTGTTTCATATTTTTAATATGCTACTTAAACTTAGTAAGAGGCAAAACCCTTACACTTACTGGTAAGAAGTTATAGCTGATTTGTGTTAAGGTAAGCCGATGTTGGGGTTGCAGTAGGCTATCTCCATGCCTGGTATTGTACTCGTGTCTACTATTTACTGTTAGGGATTTAGCTTCTCGAGATCTTATAAAGGTCAGACACTGATAAATGTAAAGACCCGGCAATTTGAGTATTTTAAATAGAGGTCTACAACTACTCTTTTCCCCCATGATCCTAAGTGCCGTCTTTTGCATTTTAAATACTCGCACCCAGTCAGTTGAGTTTCCTCAAAATAACAGGCCATAAGACACTTTAGATTGGAATAGACCCATGTATACAGTTCTGGAAAACTGAACGGAGCAAAAAGAGAGTAGATGACAGCTTATTTGTTAGTTGATTTATGTGGCTTTTCCAGTTCAATCTGTTATCCAGAAAAACTTCAAGACACCTAACACTTTTATTATCCTCATGATCCTTCAGGGAAAATATGACAGTTAGTTTTGTCAAGGTTAAGACATAAATTGTCTGCAAACCAATTGTGAAGCGTCTGGAGATGAGGGATACTGCATTGACAAAAAATGGGCTGCGAGTTCATTGACGTACAAGATGAAGAGAAGAGGGCCCAGAATTGACCCTTGTGAAGCTCCTGCTTCAATCAAAATAGCCCAGGACAATCCACGCTCTCACTGAACAGCCTGCGAACGACCGGAGAGATAAGAACTTATTAAATGAGAAGAGTTGCCTCTTAGGCCATAATGCGTCAGCTTATCAAGCAAGATTCGATGGGACACACAGTCAAACGGCTTCGAGAGGTCACAGAATACTGCAGATGCAGATTCACCTCCCTCAAAGCACCCGACCATGCGCCACACCAGCTCACTCAAAAGCTTCCGAAGTTGATTTTCCTTTTCGAAACCCAAACTGGAATGGAGAGAGGAGATTGCTCTTTTTTCAGAAAATGTATTAATCTATTGGAAAATTTTTCTCAATAGACTTGGACAAAACTGATGTTATTGAGATGGGCCGATAGTTGCCTGGGTCATTTAGGAATAACCCTGCTATGTTTAAGCTTACTTAGAAAGAATCCTGAGATGAAACATTTATTAATGATAATTGTACTAATCCGCTTTAAAATTTTGTTGCTTAGCCCAAAAACATCTTGCTCATACCATGAATTCATTTACTTCACTACCGGATCCAGAAAAAAGGTGAAATTGTTGTAAATGAGTTTGGTGTGCATATCTGAGGGTGGCTGTAATGCTATTGGATGTATTTGCAAAGAAAAAAAAATGTTAAATTCTCTTGACGTTATATTAGACGCAACATCACACTCGATACAGATATATCCAAAGTCTCTTTTCAACTCCCAAGAATCCTTTGGAATTTTCTTGTGACGTCTCAAGTCTCTTAGCTAGTGTCTTTTGATTTTGCCCTCTAAACCCTCTTGTTTTTGAAAAAGCTTCTTTATTTTATCATATTCTTCATTTCAAGTGGGTTTATAGTATTATTATTATTATTAAGTAGTAAATCGAGCGATTTTTCTTTAATACATATTTTGTGCTTCTGAGGAAAATCGACATTTGGGAATTACGCTCTGGAAAAAGGGTTACAACAATTTAGGTTTTGAGGTCATCATCAATCAGTTCAAAAATAGTCATCCGAAAACTCCAGGGAAATAATAAGTGGCTGTACAGGTTCTTTCATAAGGTTGTCTACATTGTCCCACATTCTTTGTTCCTCTTTTATTACATGATTCACAGCATCTCGCCAGTTTTGTTCGGCGATTATTTTCAATAACTTCATGCACTTCTATCATTTTAAAATCATTATTTTTTCTAGCAACATAACTTCTTATTTGGGCCCATATAAATTCAGTGGGATTGAATTTGCAATGATATGCAATAATTTTCAAAACCGTCATCCACCGTCATCCTTCAACTTGTTCCTAATATATGTACAAAATCTAATGAAATGTATTGACTGTTCCAAATATCTAACAACCTCAAAATTCGATAAAGAAGTATTCTAAGACTTGCTGCCCACACTGCTGTATATATTGATTAAATGCCTCTACGTCTACAAACAAGGCGCGAATTTATAGTAGATGTATACGGTAGTGTGGTTTTTGGTAAAATCTTAACAATTTATGAGTGGAATAACTTTTTAGTCCTGCCAGCTAAGTATATTTCATTCCTTATTTAAATTGCATTTGTGAGAAAGAATCCTTCAGTAGTGCTGATGAGTCGGTTGACATCGAATATAGGAGATATTGATTTGATCGTAACAAAAGCTGCTCAAGCATGAGAAGTGAGTTTAAGGCAAAATATTCTGTTGTCAAGCGATTTAGAACATTATTGAAAAACTCTTTTTTTTTCGTACCTACGCGATGGTGCACCCCTTATTTTAAGAAAGATAACTGTGATAGCGAATACAATATTAATATTTCCTCGACAGGTAGTAGGTTAAATGTTTAACTCACCGTAACACCGTTTATTTTGTATTTACCCAGTGTGTTTGTATGTACATAAGCATTTCTACATTATTTTTGTTCAGTTCTAGAAATAAATTTCAGTTTTGATACATCCCTAGTGCCTTGTTTTCTTTTTTCTGTGTTGATCACTGTTCCAACTTAATGTAATAATCGCTTATTTTTTCAGCAGGAGTAAAGAATCTTCGAGAGAAGAGCTAACAGTGTAATATATTGTTAATAAATTGTTTTTTTGTACGGGTTGTTTTCGTTTACCTTTGGTTCATGTAGCCAAAAAGACTTAGCGACTGGTCTGAAAATTTCGCCAAGAAAAAAATAATCCTCCATTAGATAGGTTTTAAAAAGTATTTGGGAAACTTACAGGAATCTTAGTTCGCAGACAGAGAATGGAGATTTCCAATGGGGCGGTAATTTGACCCTTACACGACAAGATGAAGTTTTTAAATGATGGATTAAAAATATCATGGCCATTGAAGAAAAACCTAGTCAACTGCATTATTTAATTGTCTTAGATTCTATTGTAATGCTTGCTTTAAGTCGAGATCGAATATTATATGTGATTGAAACTGATGTTTAGGTTACTCGTTACTGCTCTAAATTAATATGATATTGCATCATTTTATCTCAAACTCTAGATTGAGACTGTATTTGTGCTTTTTCAGTAATCGAGACTAGTTGTGATGATTGTAAGATATTTTAGAAGCGTTTCTAAAAATAGAATCAAACTGAACTCTTGTACCTACTTACCCGAGGGAATTCTTTACAAATTCTAAAAAAGGGGCACAACAAAATTTTGGGGCAGGGGAAATGTAATCTTCGGTATTGGTTTGTTGATTTTTGCTGCTCATACGCAATTTGCCGGTTCATTTGGGTGAAATAATCACGAGTGGTGAGTTTGTTCGTTAGTTACTGCAGTATAAACTTTTGGAGATTCCACACTGTCGCACTTTGCACAACATTTATATACATATAAACTGCACCCTTGATGTTTTGTGCAAGCGGGTTTTTACCAGAGCCTTTGATAACCTTGATCCCCCAGACGACGCTTTCATGTACGGAAACGCTTCAGAGCCCTAGTAGGAATTGACCCTTCTCTATACAACCTACCATAATATGCTTTACCAACCAGCCAGGCTTTTCGATTTAACCTAACTCCAAAGTTGTCTCTGCTAACGCTTTTTCACTGGCGAAGAAGCCTCCGTCCATCGTGCGAATTTCATCAAAGCCAAACCGATTAAACCGAAAATAAAAGTTTGAGAAACTTGAACGTGCAAACAACAATCCAGACACAGCGCCATAAAATTAACTAAATAGCGGCATTCGTTAGTGTCATATTTCTCCTCGATTCAAATCTAGGAAAATATGACATTAACGAACGCCGCAAATATAAATTAAATATTAAGGGGGAACGGGAACACAGCACTTACATTAATTCACCGGTTGACTATATATCATTTTCTTACTTAAGGAAATGACAAGGATAAGAAATAAAGGATCAAATCCCTGAATAAAGCTGCATTTACATTCAATTTGAAGTCCAAGTCAAAGTGCAATTCGCAAATATGTCATTTACATTGAACGAATTTTTAGGTTACGTAATTATACGTACGGAATGTTTTATTTTGTGTGTTGTATATTGCCAGATAATTACAAAACATTTTTAAGAACAATTCCTCGTTGAAATCGTTTTTTTTCAATTACAGTGCCTTCAAAAAAATCATTTTCATCAAAGTGGGGTCCTTCAAAGTCCATTTTACATGTGTGCAAATTGTTTGATACAAATGTTAATTTATTCTAACACAAAATTTAAATTTACCTAATCCATAGATAAATTAGACCTGACCTAAACAAAGCAACATTAAGAATATTAAGATAAACAAAAATAATCTAACCTATAAATTTATTTTCTGCTTGCGTTTGGCAAGCAGCTTAACAAAATTCAAAGTGCACTTCAAAGTCAACTTCGAATTTTCTCCAATGTAAATGCTACGTGCTGTCACCATATGACAAGCAGGCAAATTTCAACTTGAATTTGACTTTAAATTGAATGTAAATGCAGCTTTATACCAAACGTCAGCCGCTGCAACGTTGTCAAGTGAAATTTGGACAACAAACAACGGTGGCTTAACATCTGCAAATCACACTTCCGGTCCAGCCGTCGAAGGACGAACACGTTGGAAACGGATTACAGAATTCGGCACGGGCAGTGGAAGACTCGCGGATGCTGTGACAGTATCGCTACATTCCAGGCGTGCGCGCGCACCTGCGCGTCAAGTCTTCGTGATGCAACCAATCGTTTGTATGTGCCCTGGTGGTCTAGGTTTTGCATGACTAGCCTTCACTTCGGCGACTCGAGTTCAAACCCCGTCGGTGTTTTAAAAATGTTTTTAAGGTTATATTTCTAAACTGTTTTTTTCTTGTTTTTGGGTATGTCTTGGGTTAGATTGGGTTAGCACCTGGTTAGTTTCCTCTTCTTGAGCCCCCGTAGCGAGCGGAGGGCCATTCGAAGAGTGAAATATGGCATGGAATGTAGCGATACTGTCACAGCATCCGCGAGTCAGTGGAAGCTGTTTGCTTAGATAACGTGTTCCAATCCTTCGGGGGGTGTCTGGAAAGTCGTGCCGGCTGGACAGTGTAAGGGGTGGGTCGTGTAGTGTGGGGTGATTCCTACTAGGACTTCAGGGAATTTCCGTGCGTGGTAGCGTGGCTTGTGGGCGGTCAAGGGTGTTCCCTACGGGGATTTGAAGTCTCTGACAGAAAGTGGTTATACCTACAGTGTGCGAAGCCCCCTTGCAAAGGAACTCAGTTGTGCATTTCATTAGTTTATAGTTGTATAAAGCTCGGGAAACACCAGGGACACAGGCCCGTCTTACTGGTCTTTCCCACCGAATATAAGGCCCTTCAAACTGGACTAACGTGTAACGGATGTAGAAGGGTAGCTCTACCTCTCCCTAACCGCCGGGCGAAGGGTGCGCTGGCAAGTTGCCTCGTAGCAGTGCCATCCAACCTTCTGTAAAGAAGGTCTAGCATCATCATCATCTGCAAATAATGCGTTCCGGTTTCACATCGATTCGACAAAGCCGAACAATTACAATCCGATAAATTTATGACGAACGGCTAAATCCCAAGTTGCGAACCAAAATACTGCGCGCGATACGGCACGAATCCATGTCTCTACGTTCTGGCAAAATTTCTATTAATTTACCTTTTTCCTTAATTTTTGGTTAGCATTTGGTTAGTTCTTGTTGATTGAGCGAGCGGATGGCATACAAAACCATAATAATACCCAACTTGGTATTTAGTTGCTCGTAAATTATGAGTCGGCTTGCCTTTGTGGCTAGTTTTTAGGGGTTAATTTCGTGAGAAAAGAGCACTCTTCGACTTACTCAAAATTTTAGTGGCATTAATATAACCATTATCGGATAAATCGATTTCTAACATAAACAACTAGATATTGGAAATTTCTTATATGGACACCCCCTGATTCGCTTCTTCCGATGAATATTGTCCGCTTTTTTCGCATCCTTTGCGAGCAAGACGTGTCACTAACACTTTCTGTCATTTCAAATGTGATCTAGGCATTTTTCTTCTTAAAAACAAAAGAAGGAACCGATTTACGGATTCGTTACTTGCATACACGTAATAAAAATACGTATATGGTTACTTGTCACCGAACGGTACAAAATTGTAATGACGCAACAGGGCGACGAGTTCGAGCGACCGGGCCTGGGACGGCTGAATCATCATGTTTTTTGATAACTTCTTTAAAACTTGTACCGGTTAGCATAAAATTGTATACTGCAAAGGGTAATGAAGGACGGCGGAGATGCGAAGGATAATTTTGCTTGTCCCGCCATTTTCAGGTTTTAACATAACTTACATCAAAATCTGATAATTTCGGCTTAGCCATCACATAATTTCATTTGATGTCATCGGCAACACTGTTCGAGCATAAGGTGACGTGAGTACACAACTATAGTCTCGCCGCTACAAGGAGCCGTGATCCCGACTTCTGCCGAGCGACACGGTTTATGGTGCTACCTGCGTTGCTTATATTCGTATATTTACATTTTCACCATACAATGCCCTCCGCTCGCAAAAAGGCATGTCAAAAAACTTGCAAAGATCGGGCATCGAACCAATCAGTGCGTTCTAGAGACGTGAGCTTCATCACCTGATCCAACCTGTCATTTTCCTGCTTTTCTCGAAAAGTGTTATACAAACGCGTGAAGTGAAGAAATGTGTAAACAATTGTCGAGCGGAATTCGAGATGAGGCTCCCCTTAAACGGCGAGACGCTAAGCAGAAAACATGCCGTCATTTAACAATCGTAAACCTAGTTTCCGATTCTTGGCCTCCATTTATGTTTAGATCTCATGCCGGAATAACGGCCAAAATTTAAAGATGTATATGTGGTCTTGCTTTTACGAATTCTTAAGTTATAAAGAATGGCACTATAGACTTCAAAGTGGCCTCTCAACTAACACTTTCTGTCATTGAAATGCGATCTAGGCATTTTTCTTCTTAAAAACAAAAGAAAGAACCGATTTACGGATTCGTTACTTGCATACACGTAATAAAAATACGTATATGGTTACTTGACACCGAACGGTACAAAATTTTAATGACGAGTTCGAGCGACCGGGCCTGGGACGGCTGAATCATCATGTTTTTTGATAACTTCTTTAAAGCTTGTACTGGTTGGGATAAAATTATATACTACAAAGTGTAACGAAGGACGGCGGAGATGCGAAGGATAATTTTGTTTGTCCCGCCATTTTCAGGTTTTAACATAATTTACATCAAAATCTGATAATTTCGACTTAGCCATCCCATAATTTCATTTGATGCCATCGGCAACACTGTTCGAGCATAAGGTGACGTGAGTACACAACTATAGTCTAGCCGCTATAGGGAGCCGTGATCCCGACTTCTGCCGAACAAGACGGTTTATGGAGCTACATGTCTTGACAAGCGTCTGTAGACCCGATATAATTTTCGATACCGACTCTAGCGCCATCTAGTGCAGATGGCGTTGACTCAAGCGATTGCATTCGCGCTATGTCTTCGTGATGCAATCGATTTGCATATAAGGCGTGGTGGTCCAGAGGACTAGATGGTTAGGTCTGAACTCGGCAGCGGCATTTATCGGCGTCGGCGGCTCGGGTTCAAACCCCGTTGTTTTCTTTTTATTTTTTTTAAGGTTAAATTTCTAAGCAGTTTTTTTCTTGATTTTGGGTATGTCTTGGGTTAGTTTGGGTTAGCACCTGGTTAGTTTCCTTTTCGTGAGCCCCCGTAGCGAGCGCAGCGAGCGGAGGGCCATGCGAAAAGTGATATTACTTACTACTGGATAATACGTGCCCGTACTTTGGATGCACTTTTTCCAAAATATGTTGCTTTATTTAACTAAAAACCAGGATATATTTAATAAAAGCCGTATTATAGTCGATATACAGTAGCTTGCATGTGTTTCCGCGAATACATTCACAAAGAATCCCCCTTCTTTGTGAATATATTCCACGCAAGGCCCGCCTATGTAGTATAGGTGGCCTTTGGTATCGAAAATTTGGTCGGGTCGCTAGACTCTTGTCATGTCTTGTGTGGTTTATATTAGTATTTTTACATTTTCACTATGCCCCTTCGCTCGCTACGAGGCGCAACCAACAAAAACTAACTAACTAATCCAATAAAAAAAAACGGATCGATCGGGCGTCGAACCAATCACTTTGCGTTCTAGAGACGCGAGCTTTACCACTTGAACCAACCTCTCACATTTCTGCTTTTCTCGAAAAGTGTTAACAAAAGCGTGAAGTTGAAAAATGTGTAAACAATATTATCGAGCAGAGTTCAGGATGAGGCTCCCCTTAAACGGCGAGACGCTAATGAGAAAACAGCCTTCATTTGTGTTTAAATCTCATCGAGATATAACTGGTTGCCGGAATAACGATGAAGATTTCAAAATGTATTTGCTTTTCATTTTTACCGATATATTCCTCTTACGGATTCTTAAGTTATAAAGAAAGGCACTATAGACTAGAACTAGACTACAAAGTGGTCTCTCAAGGATTCCATTTAAGGACGAAGTTACGCTTTGAAATGAATTCTCTCTTTTTGCATTGGATATTCGATTTTGACGACATTGTAATTCTCGAAATCAAGAAGTAATTAGCGTTAGTACTTGATCAATCAATATATCGATTGCGACGTTGCCATCACGTTTAGCCATAAGGCTAATGCTGGCTGCGCCATGTCATTTCAGGATTTAAGACAGGAACATTAAAAATCAGCTTGGCGTGATTTACTCCTACTTATACGGGATGAGTAGGAAAACTTGAACCGAATAGCCTAGTTCGCGCCTGTCCCTGTCGGAAAAGCTGTCATCTGTCATTGTCATATTATGTTGTGTTTTCGACTCGGGCTCAGCTGTTTGTTTTCAGTTTACGAAAAGCGTTTCGGGCAGTAGTACGTGGTGCTCGTGCAATAATTTATAACCTAACGTGTTGCTGTTTACGTTATTATTGTCCGGACTCTTTTAAAAAAAAACATTATTGTGCCTGGAACGAAAAACTAATGGTTTTCCCGTAGATTTTCCGGCGAAGGTAAGGTAATCATTTCCCTCTTGTTTGGGTTAGTTTATGAGTGTGGTCTCAGTAATTGACTCTTTATTAAAGTAGATTAAATTTAGTCAAAGTTGCCGCACTATTGTGTTTGAACAAACATTGTACTTTCTTTTTTTCTAACGGTGACCTCCTCGGGCATCGTAATCTTATGATCCTAATTATATTTGCAGAAGGCTCGCGCTCGCACATGTCGTTGACTTTTAACAGTTTTTTATTTAGCTAAACTATCGCGGAAACTTGTTCAAATTTAATTGATATATTTAGGGAATTTGCGTTAGCATTTCTTAGAATTTTAGTAAACTAGTATCCCATCTAGAATTTTAAAAGTTTGCTTGAAATGGAATTTTCCATCAGCCTAAAGATTGGGCTTCAAGCACAGAAGTTCTATACACACACAAATCTATGACAGAATTAAAGGCTTTTATTCATCCTCTTATAACTTAACAATCACCTTCCAGTTCATAATGTCATACATAGATGTTACAAGTAACAGAAAAGGAGGAAATTGTCTTCTGTGTAAAGTTTACTAAGGTCAGTGCAGAGCGTTTTCGGCCTCAGCCATCATCATCATGAAATGAATTTTGATAAGAGACAGTGCGGCACTGATGATGACTGAGGCCGAAAGCACTCTACACTGACCTTTTTTGTTAACTGAACCTCAGGCTGTACACTCACCGCATACAGTTGCATAATTTGTTGGGAATTATACTATGAGAGTATTCGAACTTTAGTCAATTCCCTAATGGCATTATTATGGATAGTAATCTCAGGTTCGATGCTCATACGAAGACCGTGGCCAATAAACTATCTTCTGCTTGCTTTGCGATCAGGGTGGCTGTTCAGGAGCTTGGGTCAGATGTTGGCAGGATGGTGTATTTTGCTCTCTTTGAATCGCATCTTCGTTATGGAATAACTTTCTGGGGAAATGCAAGCAATTATTTTTTTGCAAATGCTGCTAATTGTTCAAAAAAAGAGTTATCCGGTATATTTGTAAGGCTAGACCTCTTGTATCATGTCGCCCTCTATTTCTTTGTGAGAAAACAATGACTCTTCCTTGCCTATATATTCATGAGACTGCTTGCCTTATCTTTAAAAATGGAGATAGATTTTTGGTGAATAATCCTAGGTACCCAAGCAGGAATGAAACAAAATATGCTTAGACTTCCCAAACCATCTTCCAGCTTCACAAGGAAGTCTATATTTTACGAGGGTATTCATATATTCAATCACCTTCCTTAAAGCGCAAGGGGGTCTACATGCCTTTCTGAATTTTAAAGAACTAACCCTAAATGAGTACTTTGCAGACTGTTTCTAGGTGGCATGGAAACCTAGTGGGATCATTTTGTGTTGTAAACATTTTTTTTACTTACTTGTATTTTTTGTTTATTTATCAATTTTAACTTATGCTGTCTTTCACATCTATTTTATATTTTTTTCTTCCTTTATATAATATGTGTACATTTGATTTTGTGTTTATTTATGTCCTATATTACGTGTAAGTTTTATATTTAGATTTAGTGTTTTTTTTTTCTCTTTAACTATGTTGTATTAGACTTAGGACCGCTTTGTGAATAACATATGTAATGTTTAAACAATAAAGCATATTTGATTGATTGATTAATATTACTATGTAAGTATCGATACACACTTCGAAGGTGGATTGTTCCTAAAACTGCTTGTTTAAATTCAAGCTGATCTAAAAAGGCTTTGCATTAAAACATGTATAAACATGCACAACTCCATGTCAGTTGCTTTTTTTCATAAACGAATTGAAAAAACTCCCTCCTGAGTGGAGCTCATTTTCTGTGAAAAGTATAAAGTTTCATTACATATTTATTATTTCCTTCGGCCAGCTGTTTAGCAAAAATCGAGGCAAAAATGTAATTGCTCATGGTCAGTTGATGATCAGTTTATATGTGAAGTATTACATGTTACATTCATTTTACTTGAGGTTTCAGTTGATGTCACATATATAAATTATTTGCCATACTTAGTCCAAATTAAACACCCTCTATCTTATAAACTATAGTGCGCCAAGCGAGTGAACCTTAACGACGACTGAAGAGGGTAGAGGACTAGCACGTAAAAAATCTTGCCTTCCCATGGGCGCACGAGGTTATTCTTACCATATTATTATTGATAATATTGACTAGTTTAAGACGTTAAAATTAATTACAGTTTTTTTTTATATTACAGTCTTATAGTACAAAATATGTCATATAATAAAATCTCATTTTCATAATAAGGATAGTATTCTATGATATTTGTTGTATGTATTACATAAGTATGTTGTAGTAATAAGTAGAGTTCGTTTCCCGAAGGTTTTGTATTTACGTCGTTTAATTGGAAAAAACGGTTTATCGTAGCTAATTCATATAAATTCTCTGGCGTTCAATTTTTTTATTAAAAGTTAGGCAATATTGAAGCAAGTATGTTCCAAAACGCTCTTTTAGAACGTTCGGAATTGTTTTGTAATAAAAATTTTAATTTAGAGAGTTCAGTTAAGAGAGTTATCCGAAATATATAAAAATTAGTTAATCGCGTATAATAATCACCAAATGCAAGGAAAATATAAGAAAGGTTAAAAATCTTCAAAGATATCATCAAATGAAGGGTCTGGTCATATATAGGTTTTGTCGATTTGGCAAATTTTATTTTTTTTTCGCTAGAAAAGGGGTGTCCTATAGAGTAGCTTAAGCCAAAAAAATCGGAGGATTCGTCACATTTGAGCCGAAAAAATATCCGCGTTTTGAGCCTTAATTGCCTTAGAAGTGCAAACTTCCACTACGACTTTCCCAGGTGTAACGTGAAAATATTGAAATTGAAACGTGAAGATAATGAAATTTTAGTAACCGACACCGGGGGCCTGGCACAGTGTTTCCAAAAGTTGCACATTTTCTTATGGGGAATAACAGTGTTTGTTTACTATTTAAGTATATTTAATATTCCACTTCACACATGACCCTCCGCTCGCTTCGGGGGCGCAACCAAACAAAACTAACCCAAACCAACCCAAGGCATGCCGGAAATAAAAAAAATTAAATTTGTCAGTCGAAAATGCAAATATTTTTTAGTTTGTTTTTCTTCATTTGGGCATGTCTTGGGTTAGTTTGGGTTAGGGTTGTTTGGTTACGCCCCCGGAGCGAGCGGAGGGCCATGTATGAAGTGAAATATTTGACGAATATATACATACAAAGGAATAGTGTAATCGAATGAGTGTCTCTTTTATTCCGATGAATGAATGCAAATGCACATTGAAAAATCATCCAAGCAGCCACGTTTACCATACGGCGGGCAATGATATCATTATGGCAGGATTGGCCATCCCTTCGTCTTCATTCAATCGGTCTCGGTCAACAGCAATATGTCCTGGCATGACCACGTTGCTAACGTCGCAAAATCAGCCTCCCAGAAGCTTGGCACGCTATTTCGCAACAAAAAATGTATACACCGCAGCAGTTGCTCTTGCTCTACAAAGCGCAAATAAGACCGTGCTTAGAATATTGGTCGCACATCTGGGGTGCCACGCCAGAGCACACCCTAAAGCTACTGAATTCCCTTCAGAAGAGAGTTGTGCGTCTCGTCGGTGACCCGGAATCTGGATAGTCTGAAACACCGCAAATATGTGACCGAGAAATCCCTGTTTTACAGATACTTTTACGGCAGATGTTCCCAGGATTTGGCCCGCCTTATGCCGCCCCTGACCACGCCTGTCAGACAGTCACGATAGATGGCAAGAGCGCACCGGTTCGTCGTACAACTGGAAACATCTTCAACATCGCTTTACAAGAACTCCTTTGTCTGGCGCACTGCATCACTGTGGAACTCACTCTCAGGACGCATAATCGAATGTAACAAGCAAGATGTCCAATCGGCTATGCCGAACGTTTTTTCATATGTGACGTGCACGATAGCATTTAGTCGGATGTCGTGACTGTTACATAGAATCAACAAATAAGTCTTCAATTATTTAAACACTTCATGCATGGCCCTCCGCTCGCTTCGCTCTCTAAGGGGGCTCAACAAAGTGAAACTAACCATCAGGTGCTAACCAAAACTAACCCACACTTTTTATTTTTTTTATTTTAGGTTAGTTTTCGTTAGCACTTGGTTAGTTTCTGTTTGTTGAGCCCCCGTAGCGAGCGAAGCGAGCGGAGGGCCATGCATGAAGTGTTAAAATAATTGAAGACTTATTTGTTGATTCTATGTAACAGTCACGACATCTAACTAAAGGCTATCGTGTACGTCACATATGAAGAAACGATCGGCATTGCTGAACGGACATCTTGCCTGTTACATGCGAATATGCTCCCAGGACATCTGTTCCCCTAAGTAACTATTCAAGAACCGTGTTAATCAACATCTTCACACACACACCGCTCGTCGAGCAATATAGGATGTGCTACTGCCATAAAAAAATAATTCACCTAAATAAAAAAAAAAGTAGAGACACTTATAGCACAGCTTATTCACTACCAGCTAATCAACTCTATCGAAATCGGAAAGTTGGAGTGTCGAGCACTGCGCCTACCTGAGAGTACCCACAGTTGAATTTAAAATGAATTTTCGCATTAAAATACATGACAAATTGGTCCGAAGCCTCGGCTATCGCTCTGAGAGGTCCGGAAATTTCGGATTTTTACACAATTTTGCGTTTTAAAATCGTTTTAAGCGGATTTTAGACGATAAAAAGCATATTTTAAATTGAACGAACTGTCAAAAGTATTATTCAGATGTCCAGGCGTTTAAAACAAATTTGCAAAGTTGGTTATTGACTTTCCCAGATCAAAGGATGCCGCCGCAAAATGACTAGCTGGTAGTGAATAAGCTGCGGTTATAGCGCACCATTTTTCTAATGAATTTTGCTAACGAAACTACAGTAAACATCTGGCAACAGTGTGCTTAAAAATCTTTGTTTTTGGCTATTGTGACAGTTGACAGTAAAAAGGAGGATGGATATTTACAAGTAAAATTGAGTCGCTTTAAATTAGGACCGGAACAAAACGGAGGTCTCTAGTTCGACGCAAATGTATCCTAGTTAATATTTTCACCCGACAATTGATTTTCAGATGTGTTTTGTCTATATTTCTAGTGCTTCTGTGAAGTGGTGCTGAAAATTTGTGTCAAAACTCGAACTTTGAGGGCATTTTTTCAGTTCAAATGTAACGGGTCCTCCGACTTTTTTGGCTTAAACTACTATATAGGACACCCCCTTTCTAGTGAAAAAAGAGAATTTGGCAAAATCCACAAAACCTATATATCACCAGACCCTACAAAGCAAATAATATAAATAGCCACAGTTCGGCAATTTCCACGCCAATGGCTAAAGCAAGTCGCTGCCGAAATTTTAAAATATGTAAAAAAAATTAGGTGTTGGTCTAGGGTCAAAGTGTATTTTATATATCCTGCGACCAATCACGAAACTGCCTCCTCGCTAAAAATCAAGTAAACGTCGCACTGTTGCCTATTGTCACGTATTTTAAATAGCTTGAAGGCGAATAAAATATAAATATTATAAATATAAATAAATAAATTAATAAATAATTTCTTTATTGCCAACAAAATCCTTCAAGAAATACAGCAACGTCAACAGACCAGAAGAGAAAAACAAAACTGTATCAA
>MU187022.1:37248-67559 GCA_016904865.1 Pissodes strobi
GAGTTAGTTTGGGTTAGTTTAGGTTAGTTTGGGTTAGTTTCGTCTCGCCTTTCTTCACGCAAGCCTAGGCGGAACAATTTCGGTTAGCTTGGATTAGATTTGGTTAGTTTGAGTTAGTTTGGGTTAGCTTTGGTTAGTTTGGGTTAGCTTTGGTTAGTTTGGGTTAGTTTCGTCTCGTTTAAGCCAGTATGCACTTGCGCGAAGAAAGGCTTGCGCGAAGCCTAGGCGAAACAATTTCGGTTAGCTTGGGTTAGATCTCGGGTTAGATTTGGGTTATGAATATTTCACTTCACGCATGACCTCCGGTCGGTCCGGGGCTCAACAAAAGGAAAAGGCATAACCAAAATCGGCTGAAATGCACCACTTTTGGCAACACTGTACCGGGCCTTTGGCGTGAATTACCAAAATTTTATTATTTCCCCCTTCAATTTCCTTATTTTCACGTTCCACCTGGGAAAGTAGTAGAGGCACTTTGTCCGTTCTACGTCAATTAACCTCAAAACTCGAACTTTGGGGGCTTTTTTTCGGCTCAAATGTGGGGGATCCTCCGATTTTTTTTAGCTTAAACTGCCCTATAGGACACCCCCTTTCTAGTGAAAAAAAAAAATAATTCGTGAAATCGTAGATACCTATACGCCACAAGACCCAGGAGGTGTCCTATGGAGTAAAAAAATTGCGGATCCCCCATATTTGAGCCGAAAAAAAGGCCCCAAAGTTCGAGTTTTGAGGTTAATGCCGTAGAACAGCGAACTTCCTCTACTACTTTACTGCACTTTTCTTTGCTTTGTTGACTTCGTTTGAAAGCTTACCTTAAATAGAACAGCTTAGAACACAAAAATAAATTAAATTTGCTAATATATCAAAATAGTTTTATAAATTTATGTCATACTAACAATAGCTTCGTTCGCGGAAGCGATCCCTGACTAATCCATGACTGGCGCGCCCGCGCACCTTGAATATGAACGTTCGCGGTACAAAAAGTACCGTACTCTGACAAAAAATCCGTCGTTCGCGGAAGCGCTTGGACAAGTCTAGGACCGGTCCGGGATCGATCAGAACAATCAGCGGATAAATGCGTGGACTAATTGTCAGGTACATGCGTATTGCGTTTGTTGACAAATGTATCGTTCGTTCGAGGCCGTTCAAGTAAACTTTTAGGTTATTTTATGTGTGCATGAGTCATACATGTATGACTATGTGCCTACATTATACCTCAAAATATCCCCCTATTTTTTGCATTATTAATTATAGTAGTGTTAAATTACGTTTATTTATATACGAGAACTGTACTCAGTGTAACCCTACTTAATTGCTTTTCATATCCACTTCATTGGACTTTATAGCTGTGTTGACAGCCCAATCTCATTCAACACACACAAAATAATTAATATTATGAAAGCGTTACATACATATCCGAGCGTGACGACTACGAGCGTTACAGGTGACGGTTCAATTTAATTCAATACCCAGGAAAAATCGCAAAACGCGCTTAAAGAAGATTTCACTGCAATAAAAAAATATCTTTGGCTGTTAAACTCGAAATATTAAGTGTCGCAGTAGTGCCATGGCCCCTTATGACGAGCCACTCCTGTCACTGCTCATTATAAATCTATTTTGTCTAAAGCCGTAATACATATACAAAACTGAAATATTTCATAAACTTTTATATGCCCTGGATTTTACTGCGGTGGTTTACCGCCAAAACCTAGTCGTGTAATTCAAACTATCCTGGATTCAAAACGACATCACAACGCGTTCGCGGAGAGTTGTCAATCTCGGATCTGTTTCCAACCGCGCGCGCGTAGTCAGCAATCACATATTTGTTGCAGATTTATCAGGGATTAGTCGAGGATCGCTTCCGCGAACGAAGCTAATAATCAACAATCAATCGAAGACGAGTAAAGCGGCAAATTTTAGCACGGCCACCTATACGACAGGTGGCCGTGATTTTAGCCCCTGGAATACGCTGATGCCAAACTTATTCTAGTTGCTTGACCCGTCTTGGGCTCAAGTTTCTTCTTTTAGCGGAAATCGGTTACAAAAAATATCGTTCTATAGGACGATTCTACACAAGAATACTAGCACAAAAAAAGTTTCGTTTCTTCGGAAATGTTTTGTTTTCCAGAAAATTAGATTTGTCTTTATATGATAATTTAATTAAAACCTGTATTTGGATAATTTTCCCATTATTTTTTAACCCAAATACTAATTCATAAAAAAAATTCTGCGGAAATGCATCATTTTAATTTTTTCGATTCTAGAATAACTGAAATCAGTTACATGAAAACATGTTTCTGTTTTACATTCTAAATATTTTTCTAAACATAATACCGCAAAAAACTTCTTGCCGAAATAAGTCATTTACATTTTTTGAGTTAGTTTGGGTTAGCTTTGGTTAGTTTGGGTTAGTTTTGTCTCGTTTAAGCCACTACGCACTATGCGAAACAATTCCGGTTAGCTTTGGTTAATTTAGGCTAGCTTTAGTTAGCTTTGGTTAGTTTTGTCTCGTTTAAGCCACTACGCACTTGCGTGAAGAAAGGCTTGTGCGAAGCCTAGGCGAATCAATTTCGGTTATTTTGGGTTAGCTTTGATTAGTTTGGGTTAGCTCTGGTTAGTTTGGGTTAGCTTTGGTTAGTTTGGGTTAGTTTCGTCTCATTTAAGCCACTACGCACTCGCGTGAAGAAAGGAATGCGCGAAGCGCAAGCCTTTCTTCACGCAAGCCTAGGCCAAACAATTTCGGTTAGCTTGGGTTAGCTTTGTTAATTTGTTCGTTTCTTTTTAATAAAACCGTTTTTAAAAATATTAATAATTACCTACTTAGATAAGCTTCAAACTCAAGAGAATGAACACAACTTGGCAACACTGTAAGTACTGTTTAGTATTAGTAGAGTTTTAGCACTGCAATGTTGCGGAAATGGCTTGCTTTTTGACAATTTTAACCTCAAAACTCGAACTTCGGGGGCTTTTTTTCGGCTCAAATATGGGGGATCCGCAATTTTTTTTCTCTTAAACTACTCTATAGGACTCCCCCTTTCTATTGAAAAAAAATTTTTTGCGAAATTCCGAGGGTCGTGAAGTTTACCAGACCCCAACGTTAACGCTGATTGGCTAGATTTCCACGCCATGTTTTAACATTAAATTTTCTCATTGTTAGTGACGAAAATACTGAAACCAGCCAATCAGCGTTAATGTTGACCGCGATCCTTAGCCGCTTGTCCACATTGGGTATTAATAACTTCATAATTCAAAAGTTTAATGTACTTACTCTAACATAATATATATGAAATCTCTCCAGAAACCTTACAAATCACTCAACAACTCGCGAATTCGCACGTAATTTTCATTTCATTCTCGGTCTCCGCGTACTCCGCGTCCCTGTCCCTACAAAGAAACAAAATTAAGGTAAATTCGATTCTGAATGTCAGATCACTACAGTTTAATTTCTTTATGGACGTGACAACATGCTAAAAAGAGACAGCAATATGACGCACCGACTCTGGAGAGGAACCGACTTAATTCATTTTTTTAAAAAGCATAGTAGGCGGAGAAGTAGGCACTTTTTCGGGGTGTATGATGTCGTTTCGGTCGTAGGTCAAAAGCGGCGCCTTAAGGTACGTTTACATAGCTTAAGACAACACGAAGCGCGTTTACATATTTTCGCGCTTGGACGTATTTATAAAATTCTTTTGAATGGAATATGAGAAAAATTATACTTCAGCAGCTATTGAGCATTTCAAAATTCGTTTTCTCTCTCATTTATTTCTTTATTATTTCCTTAAATGTCATCATTACATGCACAGGAATTGTCACAAAAAAAATGTAATAGTCAAAACATTTAAAAGTTATACATAATAAAATAATGATCTAAGCTATAAAAAAGTTCAAAAAATATGCACGACAAATTCACCCAATCTATAGAATGGGTTTTCCGCTAATATGGTCTTGACCTTGGTCTTGACCCTTCTCTTAAAAATAAGCTGAGACGATGACAAAATGATTAAGTATTCTCAAACAAATTATTTCAGGCCCATTCTGCACTTGAGACAAGCGAGCACTTAGAAGAAACAACTGGTCAGCATTTCTAGTATTGGTATGGGTTTATGTCCCCAGCCTTAGTATGCAGGTTTTGGTTAGAGAAAATGTTGCAGGCGCACTGGAAAATATAAAGGTTGATGACTGTGAGGATTTTGTTTGCTTTAAATGTCTCACGACAAGATTGTCGAAGTGAAAGATGGGACATACTTCTTCTTGTGAACTATAGTTTCCCCAGGCCAGGAAACCATAAGCCATAATTGAGTTGATGGTTGCATAGTAAAAAGTTTTCAACGTAGGAATGTCAACATTATTTCTTAGTTGTAAAACAGCATAATTTTTTGAGGCTAATTTGTTACATACATGGCCACACCAAGATAGGCCCAGGAACTTTACACAATCTTGCTGTACAAGAATTGAGGATTTGTTCCTAACCAGCAAACTTCTGTCTCAAATGACTCTGAGAGGTGTGAAGTTGATTAGGTTCGTCTTAGAGCTGTTTAAAAAGAGCCCATTTAGTTCACACCAGGTAGAAATCTCATGTACACACTGAGTAGTCTTGATGCACAGATTTTCATGGCTCTCACCAGCCACCACTGCTGACGTATCATCAGCAAACAAAGTAACATAACTATTTTGAGCCAACAAGGGAAGGTCATTTAAAGGACCGGACCCAGCACACTGCTCTGGGGCACACCAGTTTTAATATCAACTCCCCAATCAGACACAGACACACCAGTAGCATCCGTCAATCTGACAGCCTGAGTTCCCGCATCCACTTCAACGCAGGACCCCTGACACCACATCGCTCCAACTTAGATAACAGTATGGCACGATTTATGGTGTCAAAGGCCTTTGTGAAATCGAAGAAGATTGCAATGGTCTTCAGCTTATTGTTGAAGTTTTGGAGAATCCTAGAATGAAAGGCAAGTAAGGCATCAATTGTTGAAAGACCCCCCCTGAATCCAAACTGATGGGAATTGAGTGTATTGAATGTGTTAAAAAAAAAGAGACTAAGAGGCCTCTTCTTAGATTTTTGAGAATACTGATGGGAGGGCAACGGGTCTGTAGTTTTCCACGGACAACATTATGAATGGGAACCACCACATCATGCCTTAATTCCCGTGGAAAGTAGCCAAGTTCAAATGAGATATGTTAAAGGACTAAAACAGAGCTTTATCCACAATACCGAAACAGAATTTTTGCACTCGACGCGCGTTTCGCTAACCATGTTAGCATCATCAGGAGATGATTAAGACTCTTTTTTTTTTGGGCTGTGGATTGTTGCTTCCACTTTTCGCCACATAACGATTTACAAAATATCCATCGAGCCAAAAGTCTTTAGACCTCCCAATTTGAAGGCGGCACTCTTTGGGTTCCTAAACCTTGAGGTTAGTTTGTGGCACTGGTATACATCTGCAGATTTAGGATCTAGTACCTTTAGAATGTCATTAGGACTAGTAGAGACATCTAAGTTAGAAATATATCCAAGGAAGCCTAGCTATGTTCCTATTTGCAACCTTTATTCCCGGGAGTTCAGGGCCAGTACAAATACGGTCAATCGATTTTAAGCTAACTCCATCAGTCTTGGAAGTAAACGATTCCAGACTTGTGACTTTACTACCTGCTGCTTCCGGTTCGGGCTGTGTTATTATCCTATCCTGATTCTGTAATTGGACAGTATTACTGGGAATCAGGAACCTCACCAGTGCTGAATTGGTATCCTTTATAGAATTTACCACTGCATCCAGCAGCATAGCAATATTTTCCGATTGATCATTTAGATGGTTCTTGATTGCACAAAGTATGTCCTGTTGCTGCGCTGACATCTGAGAAAACACTTTGGAGATATTATCACTGTTATCAGTGACCCTGGACTTGAGTTGTTTTACTTCACCCTCGATAGCCTCCACCTCCATGATCCTCTAGCTTAGAACCAACCGATGCATGCCTCCAGACTCAGGAATTTAGATTTTAGTCTTGAAACTTCAGTCTTCAACGAGTCTACCAATTTCACTAACTTTGGAAACTGCCTGAAGTCTGCAAGGCATTCAGGACACATGTGAACAAGTGTTCGAGTTTGACTCGGTATCACTCTGATCTCCTGTGCCTGGGTTTTGTTGCATTCCTGGCAGATTGCCCTTAAACATACATCACAGGGACTAAGAGCTAGTTTTGTCCTCCTTGAAAATACAATTTGAATTACACTTGTAGCAAACTTTATAGACATGTGGAATCGGTAAAGAAGTATTGACTTCCAACACGTGTACTGCATTACACGCGACCTTTAATTTCTTCATATCCAACCCGGGAACACATTTCACCTATCTTTGAACACACCTTGTATAATATGGATCATTACCAAGGAAAGTCCATACTTTATTTCGAGGCATTTTTCACGAATAAATTTTACGTTAACTCTGCATAATTTTTGTTGATTTGACATGGGCGACGGCCAGCGATGTAAATTGAGTCAATCAAAAGCAGTTTTTGACGAAAACGTGCCCTTTCGACTCCACTCGAATAATAATGAACATCGAAATATAGCGAACGTGCCTAAACTGAGTAATAACCAGGGTAGCCTATGTGGGCGGAATTTCACAAAACGTGAGGCATTTTAACGCTTGTGAAGATTTCGGTGGGTGATGAGCATGTTGAGGCATCTAAGCTAAGATATTTATTTTTTTGTTCATTTTTGCGGTGTTGGTGTGAAAGCGCTCGTCGCCTTCGCCTGTTTATCTATCATTAAAGTACGCTTCCCATCAATATGTATGTAAACCTAATTAAAAAGCATTGTCTAATCTGTACCCACATGCGATTTGCATAATGGTTACTTAATTCCTTTGTTTCGGCCTATACAATCTATCCGAACCGTCTTTTAAAGTCGCCAGTCCGTAACGTGGGACGATACGAGGAAGCCTAATGGGTTTTACGACTAAATCGGGAGGTCGGGCCTTGAATCACATGGACGACGCGTGTGTATTTACGATTAAAATTCATTCATTGATGAAAGTATGATGGCTTGTATCCTTCCCCCAAGTGGGCAGCAGAATTTTGGTGTCTCGAGGATCATTCTAAACTCCAACCAACTTAAGTAGGATTTCGTGTAGACCTAGAGTGATTTTTGAAAGTAGCTTTTTGCCTCGATTCCGTTGCTACGGGGACGTAGCTTTACTCTCTAATATATTAAGGGAAATGGAACTTCATGACGAGCCACAGCCGTAGCGCTGTTGCTATGTATTATATGGAGGTCTACTCTTTGAGGCTAGTTTCTCTTACGTGCAGAGAGATTTCTGATAAATATGTATATGCAGGTCATTAAAAAGGGTCATTTTAATCTCCAACCACGTTAAGTAAGACTTCGCGAAGACCTAGAGCGATTTTTGAATAATTACCTGTTGGTGGTAGCTTTATCGTCCCCGTAATTACCGAACGCGTCTACTCTCTAATATATTAAGGGTCGAAATGGAACCTCAAGACTGGCGACGACCGTAGCGCTGTTGCCATGTATTACATGGAGGTCTACTCGATGAACCTAGTTTCTCTTAAGCGTAGAAAATTATTATAAATATGTGCATGCAGGTCATTAGAAAATGTAATTTTCCATATTTTGTACTCACTAGTCTAATTTTGACCGTTTGGCTAAATAAGTACCAGATTCTTCAGTGATCCACGAAAAAATGGGACATCTGGCAACATTGCCCGCCAAAAAAAGTAGTTTTGCTTTGAGACTACCAGTGACGTACTTATTCAATATTCATGGCTGTTCTAGTAAAACGAATCTTGTGCATTTCTTTATCCGCTGTTTTACTGTATAACATTTATATTGTCTCTACTCTTAAAAAATATGGAGAAAATCTATAAAATCCGTTCCTGTCGTAATTGGAGTTAAGCATAACAGAGCAGCACCTAATTCCAAACGCATAGTGCCCAGCCGTGTGTTAAAAAGAGACGCAGCGAACCTTTGTTCGAATTGGGATCGGACATCGCTGTCATAGCTTGGACGAATAGAGACTTCAAGGGGCGGGGCGTGTAGAGCTTGACATAATTGAGAATACGCGAGCTACAAAAGCTTTGCTCGTTGTTTGTTTGACATCCTGTTGTATGAAGGGGGGGGGGGGGTCTCATACGAGCACTACGTAAAAAACGAATTATTATTATTATTATTATTACCAAGTATTAATGGGTGTAACATAAAAGAAATGGGAATTTTTTCAATGTCACAAAATGAATCTCACAGTCAACATATCAATTTTACTGGTGCTTTTGGACTGCTTTGGCTTTTTTTTTGCGAAGTCTACAGCCATATCTGGCAGCATAACCAGAAGAGGGTCTTAATTCTTGAAAAATAGTCAAAGCAATGTATGTGTACGAAAATTACAATGCCATTCGTATATTTTAAAACCTGTAAACCAGAATCGCAAATCTTGTCTTGAATGGATTATTGGCTTCCGTTCCTTGCCAGAAATCGCAAGGTTACAATGGTATTCCCAATCGTAGTATTTGAAGTAATTTGAGCTGGATTTTAAGCCAATATTCTTGGTTTGCTAAATTGAAAGTATTGTTAAGAACATTGTAACCACCCGAAAAATGCGCTTATTTATTTATTAAACAACAACCACGCGTCGTTGCCACTTCTACCATTTCGTGTCCCGATTGAACGCAATTACGTAAATGAACTACTCGAATACCGAAAGCGTGTAATTAACTCCGGTCCCCTGTGACCTATAAGGTAATTAACAGATTAAATCCTGTTTTAATTATTAATGTAACGATCTGAAAATGGATGAAACTTGAATTTTATTTTGTGCCGTATTTATCGCTATGTTTTGTCATGTTATAAACTATTTTTTAGTTTAGGCACGTTTCCCATAATATCGCATGTGATGGTGAATAGAATAGCGTTTGACCTAATTTACATCGTTGGCCTTTAATCCCGCAAATTAAATAGACTATTGAGGAATTGCAGTAAAATCTATTTATGAAATTTGCGTTGGGATTACAGGCTTGTCGTCGCATTGATAATCCACAAATAAATAGGGTTGGAAAATTTCCGTAACTCATTTTTCGTTACGAATGTTTGGAAATTTATGACAATTTTTAGTGTTTAACAATTAGGACCATTAAAAGTTGTCATTTTTGTGGCGAATTTAGGGTTTTTGCATAAAACTTTGTAGAAACCCAAAGGAAAACTCGCCGTCAAAAAAAAACTTGGATTTGTTTTAACGAAACTGATAAAGGCATTAAAACCCAAGAAAAGTTGGTAAAAAGATGTCTTTGCATAACAGGTTTTAACACAATGTGTCCTCGTACCTTTTTAATGTGCCAAAATTATAATGTTAATGAGATTCGTAAGTTCTACTCTCGGTTGTACTATTATTGTACTGACTTGTGGCAACACTGCAGCATTGCCAGAGGAAAATAAAAAATTGTATCAGAATTGAACTCAAATTGTACCAGATTCATCATTTTTGTACAGAATTCATATGATAAATTTTTTTATAAGCGGATACATACACCGAATTTGACCGGAATGACAGGCTGCAATATTGCGAGGCATAGCGCATGCTCAGTTTTTGACACACATTTGACAAAAGGCTTTCAATTTTCGAGTAATTGCTTTCAGCAAGCCTTGTGGTCTAGTGGTTAGATGGTGTGCTTGCGATACCACGGCCAGGGTTCGATTCCTGTCAGTGCAGACATGTTTTTTTTAAATTTTTTTAAGGTTATGTTTGTTCTTTTTTTAAATTTGGGTTAGTTTCGTTTGGTTGCGCCCCGGAGCGAGCGAAGCGAGCGGAGGATCATGCGAAAAGTGAAAGAATAGTCAACGTTTCATAGAAATCATATGATACGCATGAAGCTTCGCAATATTGCAGCTTTTCAATATTGCATTGCCTGTCATTCCGGTGTATCCGGACTCTTGTAGCTTGTAGTTTCTTTCTATTTTTTTTCAAATTTACCATCATTACCATTTAGTAGGCTGTCCCTTTCTCTTTGACCAGAAACCAGAGATTGCAAAGCGAAACGCACTTTAACCAAGCCGGGTATATGCAACCAGCGGAATAAAAACGGAAGCGCCATCTGTGACTGTACGTCATAACCCGACCCGACAACTAGGAGCAATATGATTTGCATTTAAAGATCCTTTACAGGCCGACTATATCAAAATCGGCATCTCCTATTGGACGATCCATCTCGTATTACAATATGTCTTCGTGATGCAATCAATTTGTCGCAAGAGCTCTCCTGGTCTAGAGGTTTAGATAGTTGGGTCCCACCTGGACGGCACGGGTTCGAACCCCGTTGCTTTTTTATATTTTTTTAAGATTGTTTCTAAACAGTTTTTTTCTTGATTTTGGGTATGTCTTGGGTTAGCACCTGGTTAGTTTCCGTTTCTTGAGAACCCGTAGCGAGCGAAGCGAGCGGAGGGCCATGCGGATCGACCAATAGGAGAGGCCGATTTTGATATAGTCGGCTACGCATGTAAAGGATCTTTAAATGCTTCTCAGAGCTCCGCTCCCTCCATCGCCCTCTATCCGTCTCTTTCTTCACCTCCATCGTCACCGCCTCACCAACTCTTACCGCCTTACAGCGTTGCCGAACTTATTTAGTTGATTACCTTTAATATTGGCTCTACATAATTTAGGCTCTTTTTCGTATATACAGAGCTCTTTCGAGTCGACGTTTTCAATGTAAACCGAGCTAGCCGTTTGCCAATAATAATGTACTGACATTTCACCGGAGTAGTTAGAATAATTATAAAATGCGACAATTTAGGATGACGAATAACGCCGTATACGGGCAAAATTGCGTAAGATAAAAAATGGAAAGTAGGCATAGGTATACATTCTGCGGCAAAAACTGTAATATATGGGACCGCTTGTGATTTATAGGGGACTATACCAAACCAAGGTTTTTATGGTTTATTGCCTATCATGATATGTACCTAAGTACCTACTTTCCCGTGCCATATTTCTGTTCCCCTCACCTTATATATTACTTATAGAAAATAAAAAAATAAATATATGTGACATGTATTATTTTTGAAGTCTGGTCTCATATAGAATTTTGTATGAACAAATCATGAAGAAGTTTAACACAGTAAAACGCAAAAATCCGCAACGTCAAAAAAAAAAAGAAGTCGTGTTTAACACAGTACATACAGGGTGAGGATCTATCTCGAAAACTGTAAAATATACACTCTGGTCAAATGAGGGCAAAATTGCGCATTTATATGCCTAACAATATGCCGTTTGGAAAGTGAAAATTCCGGAGATATCCGGAAAAAACCCAAAATCTTGTAAAATCGTTTTATTTCCTCCTGGAATGGACATTTCGTCTTCAAGGGGCCATCATCAACTTCATTTTTTTTTTAAATACGGACCTGGATTTTTTATTTAATTTTTTAGAAGTCTGTAGTCTCCCAAAACCAACAATAGATCACATTTGTCCAATAACGGTAACAAATATTTTAATAAGTGAAATCAGTTCAGTAAAGATCGGCCCATCTCTGTTCACATCATTTCTTAAGGAAAAAATTTAGATTTGTTGATAAGTGTGATATATCGTTGGTTTTGGGAGACCAACGGCTTCTAAAAAAATTAAATAAAAATCCAGGTCCGGAGGCGAAACGTTGAATTTAAATCTTGATATTGCCATCTTGAAAGGGAGAAAAAGTGGTAATGATAATGTGACATTTGTCTTGCTTTATCTCTTCAAACAAAGACAGAAAAAACTAAAAATAAAATAGCTGATTTTCGGTTTTTTACGGATTTCTCCGGAATAGTCGGAATTTTCTGACTTTCTCGATATGCATCGATGATCCCTAAATTGCGCAACTTTGTCTCTATTTAACAGACTTCGTATCTCTTATGGTTTCCGAGATCCCAATGGTGAGAAACGAATTTGTTCCACCCTGTATATATATCCACCCGCTTCCACCAAAGTTGGGCCAATAAAGGCGCCAATAGAATTTGTATCGAATCGGGCCAGTTAACACCATTAAGCCCTGATTTAATTAGAACGAACACATGTAGTGCGGGGTTCTGTGTTAACGTCGTTACTTTTATTGTCTCGGCACGTCGCGTCGCGGCTAGAGCCGAGATGGAAAGGTCGAAATAGATTTGTTTTATTAAATAGAGTGTTCAATATAAGAGCTTTTCATTTGAAAGCCTCAGTTCGCTATTAACCTTAGAAAGTTCTTTTACCAGATTTTTGCTTTTCCTCTCGCTGGCTTTTTCGTTCCTAAAAATAGATAAAAAAATCACTAGGAACTATGTCCGAAAATCTGTAATTACTTTCATGAGAAGAAATAAATTTCTCTCACTCTTAGTATCGACATAAATAATTTTCTATATAAACTTGAGAGATCCGTTTATAAGCTCGCGTTCTTGACACGTTCTTTCTTCGTTCAGTAACAATTGCTTTGAATCCTATAGAGTCGATTAGGATAACTCGAACGAACCTATTGTTCCTTTTCGGTATAGAAGATTAAATCCTATAACTTTACCTATAACAAAAGTTCATTGTGGCCGCCACATAATAATCAGTCTCTGGCGAATTCCTAAAGCCCCCCTTTCGAATAGTTTCCTGAACTTTATTTAGCGAAAAAAAAACCCTCGAATGAAGAGCAACTGATGGGGAACTTCATTATTTAAAACGGAGGAGAGTCGGATTGCAATCGAAAGGAGAGGAAACTTTATATTGAGTGTTGGCTGGCGAGTTGGCAAATAAAAGGGCCGGGACTTTAAATATTTATCCGCTTCTTCGAATGTAAGTGTCGAACGTCGTCGTCGAATCGGCAAATAAAAGTTTAAAACAAGTTTTTGCTATTGGCGTAAATAGGAAGGTTCGGGGCGTCTCAACTTTAAATATTAATCAGGACAAATACAATTTAGAAAACCGATTATACCTGCAGAATGTTTGAGAACCAATCGGAAAAAGGAAACAATAAGGGCCAAGAACGTGCCGTGTATGATAACAAAGCAAGGCCCAAATAAAAAGGTTTCGATAAAAGGCCCGTTCGGCAACCAAACGAAAGGTTATCGAAGTGTTTCTCTGCCGAAAGATATCGAAATATGTTCTTTTATTAGATTCAGCTTCTTTGTTTGAATTTCTCATTCGAATTAAGTATTTTATTAAAGACTGTTTATTATGATTTCTTATTCCCTCAGATTTATTTCACTAAATCAGTGGCGTAGATAGTGTTTTTAAATATTGTATAACATACAACCGAGTAAATATATTTTTTAAACATGTAATCCGGATAAAGGACGGACATAAAATGGGTCCTAAATACACCGAACACCGCATGCAAATATAGTGTATATTAGATTTGTTCTAGCAGCGATTTTAAACCAACGCCAAGCCATCCGGAGTTTGCGCATTGCAATATAAGCGACACTTAAATCGCTATGCGCAAACTCCGGATGGCGTGGCTTTGGTTTGAAATCGTTGCTAGAACAAACCTATTAACTGAGATAATCACGCTTAAAATTTGGCTCGTATACACTTCAAAATCCCAGCAGTTTATCGAAAAGAAAAATACACAAAATACTGTCGCGTTTGTACAAGACGTCTCAAATTCAAGCCAAAATGTAATCCGGATAAAAGACTTTAATACCTAACAATAACGATTAAAATTAGGCCCGTATACACTTCAAAGTCTCAGCAGTTTATCAGGGAGAAAAATACAATTATTATCGTAAAAACACAAAACAATTGAGTATCATTTAGGGAGGTAGCCCGCTATGTTAAATCTTAAGTGTCACTTTATATCTATATATAAACTGCTCGGCAATTGAAACGAGGAAAGTAACATTAGTTTGTTACACTGCCGGCCAAATTCAAAGTTTAAAGTTTGATATTTTTTCAGGAAAATAATTCGGCCAAATTGAATCAGAATAAAAAAAAGATCCTAATAATCGAAAACCGCATTCAAATATCGTTTGTATTAATTGAGTTATTCACGTTAAAAATTAGGCCCGTATACACTTCAAAGCCCCAGCAGTTTATCAACACAAAATAAATAAAAAAAGTGAAACAAAGTTATATAAAATTGAATTGAAATAAAAAAAGAGTTAAATAAAATAAAACTAAAGTAAAATAAAGAGAAACAAAGTTAAATAGAAGCATAAATGTAAATAAATAAAAAAGTTAAATGTAATTAAAATTATATTGAAATGAAAGAAAACAAAAAGTTTAATAAAATGAAAATTAAGTAAAACAAAATTAAAATAACTGGAAACAAAATAAGACGAAATTAAAATAAAGTTAAAATTAAATATAAATCAAGACAAGCAAGTGTAAAATAAAGTAAAATTAAATTAAAGTAAAGAGAAATAAAATTAAGCAAAACAAAAAAAATAAATACCTAATAAAATAAAAGTGAAATAAAGTTTAGTTAAGTTAGGTCAAGTTGAAATCAAAGGAAACGAAGTTAAATAATATGAATATAAAGGGAAATAAGGATAAATAAACGCAAAATAAATAAACAAACAAAAAGTGCAATAAAGTGGAATAAAATTAAAATAAAGGGCAATATAATGAGACAAAAGCAAAATATATAAAGTAGAATTAAAGTAAAATAAAGGGAAATAATCATATAAAACCAAAGCAAAATAAAAAATCTCAGTTGAAATAAAAAAAGCTAAATGAAATAAAGTAAAGAAAAGTAAAATTAATATAAAGTTCAATAAAAGCAAAATGGGAAATAAAAAAAGAGCTAAGTAAAATTAAAATTATGTCGGAATGAAAGAAAACAAAGTTTAATGAAATTTAAATATACTAAAATAGAATTAAAATATCGCCAAACAAAATATGACAAAAGAAAAATAAAATTAAAATTAAGTTAAAATCAGAAAAAGCAAAGTTAAATAAAATTAAAATAAATGAAAGTAATAATAGAAGACAAAAGCAAAATAAAGTAAAATAGAATTAAAAAAAAAAGAAATAAGGTTAGATAATAGATAGAATAAATAAAAAAGTGAAACAAAGTTAAATAAAATTGAGTTGAAATAATAAAAATCATAGAGGAATAAAATAAAGCAAATACATAATAACCCAATTAAAGGGGACAAAATTAATTTTAAAAAAATGTAGGTAAATAAATAAAAAAGTTAAATAAAATTAAAATTATATTGGATTGAAAGAACGCTGAATAAAATAAAAATAAAGTCAAATAGAATTAAGTAACGAAAAACAAAATAAGACAACAGAAAAATAAAATAAAAATTAAGTTGAATAAAAGACAGCAAAGTTAAATAGATAAAAGTAAAAGTAAAATTAAATGAAAATAATGAGAACTAAAATTAAATGGAAACAAAAAATATGTAATTAAATAAAAGTGAAGTAAAGTTAATTAAAAGTAGGTTGAAATTAAACAAAACGAAGTTAAATAGATTAAAAATAAAGTAAAATAAAAAGACATAGGGTTAAATAAAAGCAAAATAAATAAATAAATAAATAGGTATATAAAAAGTGCAAAAAAGTTAATTAAAATTAAAATAAAGGGCAATATAATGAGACAAAAGCAAAATATGTAAAGTAGAATTAAAGTAAAATAAAGGGAAATAATCATATAAAACCAAAGCAAAATAAAAAACTCAGTTGAAATAAAAAAAAGCTAAATGAAATATAGTAAAGAAAAGTAAAATTAATATAAAGTTCAATAAAAGTAAAATTGGAAATAAAAAAAGAGCTAAGTAAAATTAAAATTATGTCGGAATGAAAGAAAACAAAGTTTAATGAAATTTAAATATAGTAAAATAGAATTAAAATATCGCCAAAAAAATATGACAAAAGAAAAATAAAATTAAAATTAAGTTAAAATCAGGAAAAGCAAAATTAAATAAAATTAAAATAAATGAAAGTAATAATAGAAGACAAAAGCAAAATAAAATTAAAAAAAAAAAGGAAATAAGGTTAGGGAATAGATAGAATAAATAAAAAAGTGAAACAAAGTTAAATAAAATAGAGTTGAAATTATAAAAATCATAGAGGAATAAAATAAAGCAAATAATAACAAAATTAAAGGGGACAAAATTAAATTTAAAAAAATGTAGGTAAATAAATAAAAAAGTTAATTAAAGGTAAATAAAATTAGAATTATATTGGATTGAAAGAACTCTGAATATAATAAAAATAAAGTCAAATAGAATTAAGTAACGAAAAACAAAATAAGACAACAGAAAAATAAAATAAAAATTAAGTTGAATAAAAGAAAGCAAAGTTAAATAGATAAAACTAAAAGTAAAATTAAATGAAAATAATGAGAACTAAAATTAAATGGAAACAAAAAATATGTAATTAAATAAAAGTGAAATAAAGTTAATTAAAAGTAGGTTGAAATTAAACAAAACCAAGTTAAATAGAATAAAAATAAAGTAAATTAAAAAGACATAGGGTTAAATAAAAGCAAAATAAATAAATAAATAAATAGGTATATAAAAGGTGCAAAAAAGTTAATTAAAATTAAAATAAAGGAAAATAAAATAAGACAAAACCAAAATCAGGTTAGAAATTAAAATAAATGGAAATAAGAATATAAGACAAAAACAAAATAAAGTGAAATAAAATTAAAATGAAGGAAAATTAGGTTTAATAAAAGCCAAATAAATAATTGGAATGAAACAAAGTTAAATAAAATTTAGTAGGAATAAAAGCAAACGAAGCTAAATGAAATAGAGTAAAGAAAAATAAAATAAAAACAATGGAAGACAAAGTTAAATAAAAACAAAAAAGGTAAATAGGTAATAAAAAGTAAATTAAGCTATATAAAATCAAAGTTATGTTGGAGTGAAAGAAAACAAAGTTTAATAAAATAAAAATAATATAAGTGGAATTAAAATAACGAGAAACAAAATATCACAATAGGAAAATAAAATTAAGTTGAAATCAAAAAAAAGCGAATTGAAATAAAATGATAATAAAGTGAAATTAAATTAAAATAAAGATCAATTAAATCAAATGAAAGCAAAAAAAATAAATAAAAGTGAAATGATTTTAATTAAAATTAAGCTGAAATCAAACAAAACGAAGAGAATGAAAGTAAAGTAAAATAAAATTAAAATAAATAAAATACGAGAAAAGGAAAATAAAGTGGAATGAAATCCAATAAAATGTATCAAACTAAAATAAAATAAAATAAATATAAAACAAAATCACAATAACGCCAAATTAATAATGGAAATAAAAAAAGAAGAAGCAATACGTTCAAATTCAATTAATAAAAGCATTTGTTAAGATTTTTGAAAGTTTTAGCAACAGAGTCTGCAGGACCCTAATACGATTTAACATCTTACCGCTGGTTTACAACATTAATTCATATAGAGACTTGCTATTAAATTGAATTCGGAGTGCCTATCTGACTAGAATAATACTTTGGTCGTTTAAAAAAAGGAACAAAATATATACATAATATACAGTGTGCTGCAATTGGACATCTGTGCATCATTCTGAAATAAAATATGACGATGATGATGATTGAAAAATAAAATTAAATTACTTGTTTAAATCGTCAGAAAACGAAACAATTGAAGATCACTCACGCGAGTCGCCCCTTTATGTAAGTTTTAAGTGCCACTCTGTATCTAGATATAAACTGCTCAGCAATTGAAACGTGGAAACCAACGTTAATTTGTTGAACTATTGGCCCAATTCAAATTTTTTTCAGGAGAATAATTCGAACATTAAAACGGATCCTAATATACGGAACACCGCAACTGTTTGTATTAACTGAGCTATTGATGTTTAAAATTAGGTCTATATGCACTTCAAGGTCTCAGCAGTTTATCGACAAGAAAAATAAAATTAAATCACTTGTTTCAACCGTCAGAAAACAAAACAGTTGAATATCACTTACGGAAATATGTGCCACTTTGTATCTATATATAAACTGCTCGGCAATTGAAGCGAGGAAAACAAACTCAGGAGAATAATTCATTTTGTTCAAGTGTCGCGTGTACAGGACGTCCAAAATTTAAATTTGCTATTAAAAATTGACGTCTAGTGGTGTGTTCTGTCCGATTTAGCAAAGGTTTTTCATGAAACTATTTTTTAAATATGTGATTTTACAGGGATCGATGTGCATCTATTTTCAAGTATTACTAACATAAGGTGCACGTTGTTATCGAGATTGTTTGTTAAACTTTTGACCTAGGATTCGCAAAATACGTGTCGTGCCAAATAAGGCGATTATGTTCATAGAATAACAGGCATTATTAATATTTTTAAATTCTTTTCGATTTAAAAGCTCGACACGTGTTCGTTTATTAATATATATTTTTTTATTTGTAAGAGTTGTCATATACGTTTTGACTAACCTAAGAGATAGAAAATAAAGCAATTATTTGAGTCGTAAAGCCATTGCATAACGTGCGTTCTTAATTAAAAATACACTGCTCGACAAAAAAAAGTTGCATTTTCAACGCCGTTTTTAAATTGCCCTGATTTGACAACGGATTGAAGGATTTTGGAACTGTGTCTGGATGTTTAAAGTTGAGTTAGTTCGCATTTACTCGTTTCATGCCAAACGCCAATAAATTTCTTCCTTCGGTGCAAATTTATAGAAATTGGTTTTATAAACAAAACTGGCATTGTTGTTACGATCGTGCTATTTTAGTTGACCGAACACGTTTTATTCAATTTCCATTAACGGGAGCGCATAGCGCGCGGGAAATCGAATCGCGATAATTGGACTTTCCGTTGTGAAAACTGGAAAGTAAATTGTATTCGACGCCGAAACGAGATGGGACGATTGAATTGGTTGACACGCGGCCCCATTGAACGACGGGATGAACCGGAAATACGTAATCCGGATAAAAGTGTACCGGACCGATGCATGGATGAGCCGATGAAAACCGGTTTTCTATTAGTATTGGATACGAGGGGACAAATTAAAAAAAAAAAAGTTCTGACCACGTCAAAGCAGGCGTAAAAAATATATGAAATATTGAGGTTTAAAGTAAGCAGCCATGAAAGTAATATTTACAGAATAAGTATGATATTATGAAAGAAAAAAATAAGCAATTAATATAATTAATTACCTCCGAAAATATAACTCTTTATCTACCCGGACGTGGCCCCGGAATAGCTCTCCTTTAAATTTCCTGTGCAAAGAGGAATCACGAAGGAATCTTTGTTTTAAAAATAACGTATCCGAAGCTACTTAAAAAAAAAAACAACATGGTTACCCTATGACGTAAAAATAATAGGCTTTATCAACTTGTCACCCCTCGTTATAAAAGAAATTTAAAAGAGGAGTCATATAAGTTTGGTCATATTCTATGCACATACTATTAATTCAAGAATATCTTAAAATAACCGAGTTATTATGTATAGTGGCCCCATGCGTGCAATGCTCAGATCAAAATGAATCAAGTCGCGGTTTGTTTCTTATAAACTGCGATATCAACGAACTGCAAAGGGAATATAACATCGTTTACAATTATTGTTATAATAATTATTATTATTATTATTATTATTATTTAAGCTCGCATGATGGAATTACATTGCTTCCAATTCTTAAATATTTCTCTACATTAGTTATTTCTGTTGGAAATAAATGGCGGTCAAAAACGACGCCCCTTAATATAAACGACGCCGACGCTATTGCATCAATATTGCAAACAAAACAGGCTTTGACGCGACGTTTTTTTTTTTATACATTTTGTCCGAAAATGATGTATGGCGTATCGACTACTTCCGATAGTAAATAGAAATGGAAGTTTGCCATTAGCCTGTCGGTGACAGCGACTCCTCCAATTTTAGAGCGAACCGGATTTCTATTATTTTAAAGGAGTTTCGCGTCGCTATCAGGGTAAAATCATATATATCGGATCAGTTTGCAACAGAAGATATTTGGATAGCGACGCATTATGTATTCGGTGTATAAGGCGATAAGTGATGTCCGTACAATAACAGTACCTCAAGCGCGTGTATGTATGCTTATTCAATTAGTTTAAACAATCGTCACGACCAGTGCTATAACGGTTTCTTTGATTTGCCGCTAAAAATATGACAAATCGTTGACTAAGCCATCGTTTGAATTAACACTAACGATACGACACATGCAGAGACAAAAATCTAAAATCTATCCCCCAAGTCGAATTAGGCTCAAATCGGGGTTGCCACATGTAACGTTTTTATACCTAACTATATTAGTCACGTACCGTGTGGTATATAATAATGAATTTAACGTAAGTATGTATATGGACGTGACCGATCGACAAACATAAGAAATCATCAGGGATTTGTTTTGGTAAATTCTAAAAATCTACGATTTCTTGCCAAATCTGATTCATAGTAATGTGTAGAACCCTTTTGCCTTACGACACTGATTCGTTACATAAGCCGCAACGCGATTAAAATCTCATGAGTTATTAAATCGCGTGAATACCATTAAAGTTCCATCTATCTCAATCCGTCTGCTGCGCCGGAGATATATCCCATTGGAAATTTGCATATCGGGAGAGGGCTTAAGTGTGCGCCCAATATAAACTCAAATGTAGGAATTAATTAATATGGTAATTACGACGCGTCTCTTAATCTCTGGAAACGTCTGACATGGGTTTCCTAATCCGCCAGACGAGACGAAAATGTCTCGAATTCGTCGCCATGCGACTTGCAGGAAGGCATTTAAATTGGCATTGGCAACAAACTGTATAAAATCAAATAAAACAATTAAAATAAAAATGCAAGCAACTTTCATTATCTGGATAATTTCTGTACAATAACCTTTAGTCGATTAGCCGATCGAAATGATCATGCCGGGTCGGAGCTAATAACATTCTAATTATGAGTCGCCAATTCGAAATGCCATTACGCTCTCCCATCGTGTTCGTGATTAGGGCCTTAGAATCGCTTTTCGCGGCAACGAAAGGGCCCAATAATAAGTAGTGTTTCTACCGCTAGGGCCTCCATTCGCTGTGGTAATATTGTTCCAATAAACGCGATAATGGAAATGCCTTGTTCCGGCAGAGCCAGACCATTAACCGTCGATAGTTAACTTATTAGGGGGATAAACAGATTGCTCGATAACCTGATTTGGAATATCCGCAATGCATGTAGCTACTCTCCGTAACGATATCAGTTTTTACGTCATTTGCCAGATTAGCGGACAGTTCTTGACCCGAGACCGATTTTTGCAATAATTAATCATTGTCTGTTGTCTATTTTTGATACCCATTTTCGCGGTGCATAATTCGCATGGGAAATAGAATCGGTTTGTTACCTGGCACGATGCACGCTAATTTGTTTAAACTTGTGCGACTGAAATAAAACCACATAATTGGCATACGAACAGGATTTCGTAAGCTTCTATTTGCACGAACCCGATTCCCGGTGAGTTTCATGGAAATGTGTTTTCCCTGGGGGATATTCTTGAAAAATTTCTGTCGAGAGAATATGTGAGGGGAGTGGGCACATTTATACAGCTATACTGAGGGATATTTAAGAAAAAAAAAAGAACATAAAGGTTATATTGAATTAGTACTTCCTATCTATTTCGAATATATTGAAAAAATCAAAACTTTGTCGTACTTTCCCTATAGGGAAAGTACGACAAAATTGTGATTTTTTTAGGTACCAGAAAATACATATCGTCATAAAATTAAAAAATCTGCAAAACTCCAGATTTATCAAAATTCTCAAATCAATTTTCGAATATACAATTTACTATAGATTTCATCAGTTTCAGAAATTTTCCGGATAATTTTCCTGGTAAAATGAAAATATACTTGTTTTTAGTCAAATTAAGTACCTACTGAAAAATGAACACCGCCATAATGAAATTGAAAATTCCAGTTCCAGATTTTTTTCAGGTAATTTAGATATTTTCCTGGTAGAATCAAAATAATCGTTATCAGTCAATTAGGTACAGAAAATTTATTAAAATTCTCATATATATTTTCACAATCTGCATAAAATTTATACTCTGGATTTCATAAATTTCAAAATTTTTTTCGGAATATTAGGTATTTTTTGGTAGAATGGAAAGAATTGTTTTTGATCAATTACTGAAAGTGCAACTGGACTTTCGAAAAAATGTCAAAATTCCCCAATGTTCTCATTTTCAAAAATCTATGTAAAATTTAATATAAATTTCATGAGTTTCAGAATTTTTCCAGACAATTAGATATTTTCCTGATAAAATGAAGAGAATTGTTTTTAGTTAATTACTCGAAATGCACAGTGCGATAAAACTGAATATTGAATTAAGAATTCTCAAAATTCTCAGTTTATTTTCGAAATCTACCTACTATTTACTATGGGTTTCAAGACTTTTTTTTCAAAAAATTTATATATTTTCCTGGTAAAAATGAAAATAATTCTAATTTTTAGTCAATTATTGCAAATGCACAACGCCATAAAACTAAATGTTCAAAAAAAAAATTAAAAATTCTCATTAAAATTTTCAAAATCTACGTTAATTTTACTATGGATTTCATAACTTTCGGAACTTTTCCAAATAATTTACTATTTTTGTGATTGCTCAAGTAAGTATTGAAAAATTAGCACTGCCATAATAAAATTGAAATTTCTGAAAAATTGAAAATTTGCCAAAACTCATAATTAAATTTCGAAATGTACGTACAATTTACTTTTGATTTCATAAGTTCTAGATTTTTTCAAATAATTTACTATTTTTCATTGTCGAATGAAAATAATTATTATCGATTAACTACTAAAAAATGAACACCGCCTTAAAATTAAAAATATCTCAAAACTATCATACCAAGTTTCGAAATCTACGTAATATTGACTATAGATTTCATGAGTTCCAGAATTTTTCCAGGTAATTCAGATATTTTCCCCATATAGAATGAAAAGAATCGTTTTTGGTTAATTACTGGAAATGCACAGTGTTTTAAAACTGACTATTCTGAAGGAAATTAAAAATTCTTAAAATTCACCTGTTAATTTTCAAAATCTACGTACAACTTACCATGAATTTCATGGGTTACATAATTTATCCAGAAAATTTAGATATTTTATGGGTACAGTGAAAATAATCGATTTTGGTCAATTAAGTGCCAGAATATACATAGTCACATAAAATTAAAGATTCTGAAGAAATTGGAACTTTCTTTAAATTCTCATGTAATGTTTTAATTTAATATCTCATAAATTTCGGAATTTCTCACATAATTTACTATTTTTCATGGTAGAATGGAAACAGTCGATTTTTAGATAGTTGCAATATGCACAGTGCCATACACTCTAAAAAATTATGAGTTAAATTTAACTCAAAATGAACACAATACTTTGTCAAAACGGGTCCACAAAGAATTGTGTCAAATTTCTACACAAAATGTTTGAGTATCTCTTACTCATAAAAGTGTGGGAAATTTTACTCAATATTTACACAATCTAGTGAAGTTTAAAATCAATATTTCGTTAAAATCAAATATCTTTTGAGTTATTTTTCTTCACCAGCCCACTCAAAGATGAGTTAATTGTACTCTATTGTTAGTAACTTACTACTAAAAATTAGGTTTAATGAACTAAATTTTAGTTAAAAAATATTCATAAGTAACTCATTTTTAAGTAATAACCTACTAAAAAATGTGTTTTTTTTTAAAAAATTTGGTTTCGAGTTAGCTTTAATGTAATTTTGCCTCCATAAAACTAGAAATAATGTAGAAATTAGCTCCAAACACGATTTATTACGATTAAATACAAGCTTCTCTTCCAAGATATCAAATCACAATCCGCTTTTTCCAACAAATGTAACGTGAACAAATTCTTAGTCTTGTAATATTCACAGTCGAGGTGCTGACATTGTTGTTCTAAGCAGCGTCGCATCGGGAGAACCAGTGGCGGGGAATCACATGAGCTAACACGGCCTTCCTGACAATGGGACGTCCTCACACCTTCCTTCTTACAAAGATTGATACTGTGAAAATAAAAGAAAAGCAAAACAACAGACAGAATAAACAGATTGTCGTCAAATGTCAAAAAATCATGTAAATCTACACAGTGTACAGCTTGATTTTAAATGCTATTTTTTGGCCATTTCATTGAGGTTAGTTAGGAACCCCACAGCCTATATGCTTTCAAGTAATTTTTGCTTACACACTAATTGGGGCACCATATTGTCGAAAATTTTTAGCCTGAACATAATTTCAGGGATCTTATATAGCCCAAATATCGTTTTTGGGGATCTGTACCTAAATTTTATTTCAAGGATATTGTTTACCATGGTAAAAGTAAATCTTGCGACCTTTTCCTAAATAATATTTACACAAACCTTATTTACTTAGCCCAAAACTGTAAATTTGGGGACCTTTGCCTGATCTTAATCAGGAACGTTAAGTAGGAACCTAGCCCAAAATTTTAAATTTGGGGACCTTTGCCTGACTTTAATCATGGACCTTATTTACCTAGCCCAAACTTGTAAATTTGGGAACCTTTTAATATAGCCTGATATAGCAGATAAATTCAAACATAGGCTGGTGTACCGGAGACCTAAAAATAAGGTAAAAAAAAACAAAATCAATTTATGCCTGCGAAGCAGGGACCTTTAAGCACAGACTGTCATAACAGTGACCTTCAAACATTAGCCTGGTGTACCAGGGACCTCGAATTTAAGGTGAATTCGTAACTAACAGCTGTTACCTGTATCATTGCATCTTGATGCGTTCTGGATTAATAACGCATAATTGTAAAAAGTACTTAATACAGCGATTTTAGGTTCGCCAACCTAAGAAAAATTATTCTGGATTCATGGCCCTCTGAGATGGAAAATAATAAATGAATGTATTAATATACTGTTTTGCATCTCAACTCACTTTTTCGTAAGCTATACTCATAATTTAGTTAAATTAAATCATATTTGAGTTATTTAAGTGTAAGTAGATAGATACGTATTAAATAAGCTGTGCCTTTATATGTTACGGCACGTATATAGATGGTGGGATACCTATAATCATTAATCATGACTGATTACCTAGATTACGTATTAGGTATATACTTATTTTTACGGTTAGCAAAATATTCAAAGTCAAACCTCTATTACGTATAACAGCATGAGAATAAACTATAAAGCGGTTCCAAATGAATGACAAATCAGCGCGTACTGATATACTATAGAGCCTACACAGCAATGTTAAAAAGCAAAATGGTGTCCTAACTAACAAACATATATATAAAGTAGGTAGGTAGTATTTTACTTACCGTCTGTTATGAACTTATAATCCAATGCATTTGCAGCTACACCACGCTTTTTTCAGCTTAAACTGTAGTTTAAATATAATTTTTTCCATTTTCCAGCATCAGTCATAACTAGCACGACTCGTAATTTTCGGCCGCCTCGCTAGGATCAACTCAACAACCGATAGCAGGGCAGAGTCCGGCAGAGCACGTGTATCGTTCGTGCATAAATCTGCTTGATATGATTTACACTAGCACAATAATAATTATTTGCCACTTTAATACTAGAAATTTGATCGCGGGTCGATTCCTACGTCTGCACCTGCCAGTGTCTCTTAACGTAACTAGAAATACGCATAGAATATCTACGATTGGAAGGGAAGGGATTGAATCACACAAAATTTAGTTTAAAAACCACCTAATTACCTTTTTATGAGCGTATATTACACAAATATAGGTATTTTTTGGCAACTAACTCAATAATATGTTAAATTCACTAATTTTTTATTCATTTTAATGGGCTCACTCAAAATTTCACTAAAAATGCAAGTAACTCAATAATTTTCTTAGTTTTACTCAATTTCCGGAAAAATTAAAGATCTCCCATAACTTATATCAAATTTCAAAATCTAGGGCAAATTTACTATGGATATCATGAGTTTTCAAATATATCCAGGTAATTTAGATATATACTACCTAGAATGAAAAAAAAAGGTTTTTGGTTATTTACTGGAAATACATACACAGTGCAAAACTGAATATTCTGGAAAAAAAAACTTTTTAAAAAATACTCGTATAAATTTTCTATCGATTTCATGAGTTTAAAAAAAGTTTCCTAGTAGTTTATGAATTTTCATCATAGATTGAAAGGAATCGATTTTGGTGTTTTACTATGCACATGGCCGTAAAAATGTAGACTCTAGAAAAAAAAAATTTTTACAAAATCCACCAAATTCTACGTAAAATTTCTTGTAGATTTCATAACAATCCGATTTTTTTCAACCTAGTATAGGATTTTTCCTGGTAGAATGAAAGAAATCAAATTTGGTAAATTAAAGAAAACTGCAGAGGGTCGTAAAATTAGTCATGCTATATATTATGCAGGAACGTCAAACTGGTGAGATTACGGGAAATGACGCCCCCGCCATTCCGAGTTGCCACAGGATGTGGCCCATCAATTCTCATCATCCTCCTCCAGGCTGGTGAACACCAAAATACAAAGTCTGGAGCTGATCACTGGGTAGTGACCAAACAGACCCCATTCTTACCTTTGTCAGACTAGGGACCACCATAGGAATGAGTCTGAGGCCGATGCATCCAGTGGAAGCGGCCCTAGGTGGTAGAGGCATACGCTTACTCGCATCGTTCGGTGAAAGAGCACCCCACCAGAACTGGGAGGCGCTAAGTGTTTTTTTTTTCGAATCACGTTCCGTTTCCAAGCTGGTGGTTCCAGCAAGCAAACCACGCCCTCAAACTATCGCTCAATTGTCTTGCTTCCAATAATCTCCAAAGTCATGGAACGTGTAGTCAACCAGCAACTACTCAAGTACCTCGAGAACAAAAGAATAATCAGCGACGATCAATACGGCATTCGCAAAGAGAGATCGACAGGAGATATTTATATTGGCCTATATCACTCATAGTGTCGGGGATGGTCAATTGACCACTACTTATTTCACTGGTCAAAATATCTTCTATAATCAAAAAAAAAAACATTTTATTTATTTTATTTCACTTATATCATGTAAATCATGTTACAAATCGATATTTTTTAATTATTTATGCATTTTCGTATTCAGTCCAGTTTACCTAGAATTTATGCAGTTATGTGATCAGCCCAGTTTACAACCGTCCGTCTTTGGTGTGTGATTTTACCGAGGAAACCCAATCTTGAGAGAACTGAACGAGGAAATCTTAATTTTTTTAAACAATTTAAACTATACGAACTAACAACTGTTTGTTTTACGATTTTTTTTTCGTCATTTTAGGCATGATATGCCGAATTTTGTACGACTTTTTCGTGAATTTCACCTAATACTGATTACGGTTACGATCAATTGAAAATTTCTCAATTCGGAAATAATGGGTATTGTACGGAGCAAAACCGCAAAAAAAAAAACCGAAATCAATCAGGCTAAACTTTGCGGACGGAATAAATAAATAAATAGCGACGATCGTTAACCAGGAAACGAATAATAGTAATATTTTATTAGAAATAATTAGCGTTTGATAATAATAATTAACGGTTAACAGTTGTAACCATTTTGACTAAAACCCGTAATGATTTGCGGACGCATTAGTGCGTACCATACAAATTGCATCGTTTTCGATTAGAGTGACGCTAATCAAATATACATAATATTAATTGAAAATTAATTTTGTATAAATATTTGAGGTTAGAACAGCCGGCTTCACGATGACGCCAGCACCATTTTCCGTGAAAACTGATAGTTTACAATTTTTATTTTTTTATGTTTTACAATTTTTAGCTCAGCTATAGAAGCCATAGCTATGAAAGTGAGCTACTACATAGTATGTATCATGAAGGGTAATGTCAAGAGATGAATTTGCTAAAATTACTCCGGTTAGTCCGCCTATAGTAAATAGAAATAAATTCTGACAGTACCTCGTAAGGCCAAGAACGTAATCTTGTATAGAGCAAAAGGAGCAACAAGACATTATACCATCCCGAACTAACTCAAAATCACATTAAAACCTGGTCTTGCGTGCTCTTAAAACGGGTTATACATATATCAAATTTTTTATCAACGAGCTCATCAATCATCAACGAGAGTACGACTGCAGATCCGACAACATGAAAGGGGGAGCATTTTTCATGTCCCGGAAAAATGTTTTTGTGTTATTCCGGTATTGTTTGGTCTCTTGCTGCGATATTATTTTTTCTTGATATAGCGGAACGTCATTTATAAAGCAACGTTCGGTTTTGTATAAATATTATAAAAATGATTTTATTGGAAGCTTAAGGAAACATCGACTGATATTTGTTTGGCAAAACTGGGAGGGTAAAATTATTGCAAATCGTGAGGCCCATATATTGAAAATCAGATGATATTTTTGTTGTTTCTTTGTTTTCTGCTTCTCGCTAGTCTGACTCACAAATTGAAAGTAATCTTAAACACTCATGAGTAGTTGCTCGATCAGGTTTTGGATACAAAAATAAGTAAGCGTTCGGTTATTATCTAGGCGACCACAGAAACGATACATGTGCCTATCGGAGAATGCCAAGTTGTCTCAATCACGTGTGGTAAGAGAAAATTTGCTAAGCCGAAAAGCCCTAGAATTGAGGCATGAAATATATATTATAAACCGATACCATCTCTTAGTCACGAGGGACCATGAACGCAGAAGTTGCTCCGCAGAAAAGTGCGATATAAGTGCTGTAAAAACTAAGATTTCTAGTACAATAGTGTGCATTATTTGTGGAAACGTGTACCATAGTTCGTGTGCCACCCGCGACTGGGCACAAAAGGTACATTTTATAGACCCTTCACGACTTGTTTGCTGCCGGGAAGAAAGTGAGGTTGGAAAAGACGTTCAAATTTCACTGTATAGAAGACTCTTTGAAGAAATGAAGGACAAAAATAAGATTCTCCATGGACAATCTGTGGAAAGAAAAATTTGAAACTAATCACCAAAGAAAACAAAACCAATAGGAAAATACCAAGATCAAGAAAAATCAACATTCCGAAGATTCCAGCAGAAATACCAAATCTGATGATGAGTTGGATGAAGTGGGCTCGGAAGTGGGCAACAGATGGCGGAAGTCGCAATCTGAAACTGAAGTTTGTAATGACAAAATATAAAATCCTGAAAATTGGCTTGCAAACGTCAATAGTTGCTGACGTTGACCTAAGCGACAATGACATCACGGACTTTATAGTAAACAAAAACAATGAAAATCTGAAAATCTAGAAAAATCATCTCAAAATAACGACACTTTTAAAGACAATAAGAGAAGAAGGGGGGCCGACGTGATCACAACCTTCAAAAGGCTGGGGCAACAGCAAGAAGAGAAGTTCAGCAGAATGGTAGACCAGAACCTCTAAGAGGAAGCAATGAGGGCATAGGCCTTTTAAAAACGGCTGTAAAACCTGAGTTTTTGTTTCTTTCGGGACTGGCTCCGGAGCTGAACAGCAATGAAGGGTTCTGGTAAACTTCACGGCCCTCGGAATTACGTAATTTTATTTTTTTCGCTAGAAAGGGGGTGTCCTATAGAGTAGTTTAAGAGAAAAAAATTTGCGGATCCCCCATATTTGAGCCAAAAAAAGCCCCCAAAGCTCGAGTTTTGAGGTTAATGCCGTAGAACCGCGAACTTCCTCTACTATTTTACTGCACTTTTCTTTGCTTTGTTGACTTTGTTTGAAAGCTTATCTTAAATAGAACAGCTTAGAACACAAAAATAAATTAAATTAGCTAATATATCAAAATAGTTTTAAAAATTGATGTCATATCAACAATCAATCGAAGACGAGTAAAGCGGCAAATTTTAGCCCCTGGAATACGCTGATGCCAAACTTATTCTAGTTGCTTGACCCGTCTTGGGCTCAAGTTTCTTCTTTTAGCGGAAATCGGTTACAAAAAATATCGTTCTATATGACGATTCTACACAAGAATACTAGCACAAAAATAAAGTTTCTTTTCTTCGCAAATGTTTTGTTTTCCAGAAAATTAGATTTTTCTTTATATGATAATTTAACTAAAACCTGTATTTAGATAAGTTTCCCATTATTTTTTAATCAGTTATGTAAGAAATATTTGTTCATTTAGTATACAGTAACCTCCCCAAATACAAATTCATAAAAAAAAATCTGCGGAAATGCATCATTTTAATTTTTTCGATTCTAGAATAACTGAAATCAGTTATATGAAAACTTGTTTCTGTTTTACATTCTAAATATTTTTCTAAACATAATACCGCAAAAAACTTCTTGCGAAACAATTTCTGTTAGCTTCGGTTAGTTTGAGTTAGTTTCGTCTCGTTTAAGCCACTACGCACTTGCGTGAAGAAAGGCCTTTCTTCACACGAGCCTATGCGAATCAATATCGGTTAGCTTTGGTTATTTTGGGTTAGCTTTGGTTAGTTTGGGTTAGTTTTGTCTCGTTTAAGC
>MU187022.1:67569-80674 GCA_016904865.1 Pissodes strobi
GCCACTACGCACTCGGGTGAAGAAAGGAATGCGCGAAGCGCAAGCCTCTCTTCACGCAAGCCTATGCGAATCAATTTCGGTTAGCTTCGGTTAGCTTTGGTTATTTTGGGTTAGCTTTGGTTAGTTTGGGTTAGCTTTGGTTAGTTTGGGTTAGCTCTGGTTAGTTTGGGTTGGCTTTGGTTAGTTTGGGTTAGTTTTGTCTCGTTTAAGCCACTACGCACTCGCGTGAAGAAAGGAATGCGCGAAGCACAAGCCTTTCTTCACGCAAGCCTTTTTTTTTTTTTTTGGGGAGGGGTAAAAAATCTTCAATAAGACGTACCAGCCTGATCTTTCTGGTGGCCGGCCTGTGTCGGATTCAGCCTTTCTAAAGGTCTGCTTACCGACTAAAAACTTCCCCTCTGTTAGAGCTGCCGCTGTGGTACCGCCCTCCCGGGCATTCGTCGCAGTGACACTCGTTCTTTCTAGTCCCTTTCTTCAGCCTCTTTCGTCCTCATTATCTCTCGTATCATCTCGTATACTGTGCACCAGTCTTTCTTCGACCGAAGCATCATGGTTATGATGGTGTCTCTTTGGGGCTGGCTTCCTATTTTTATTTCCGCCTCCAGTCTTTGTCGTTGCCACCTTGGGCATACGAACAGTGTGTGCTCAGGTGTGTCTGTTTCGTTGCAATATATGCAGATATCGTCGGTTTTCTGAAGCCTAGCCGTGTATGTCCTATAAGATCCATGTCCTGATAGAGCCTGTGTCAGATAATAGTCTATTCGTCTATGTCGGCAATTTACCCAATTGTCGATGTTTCTTATCAGAGTCTTCGTCCACTACGCTTATCTGTGATCAGGTCCCATCTCTCTTGCCACTTGTTTATTGTCGCTTGTCTAGTCAGTCTTCGGGTTTCCTCTGTGTGGCCCGTGCCTGTTTTGTAGAGTAGTGTTCGTTCTTCTACAATTAGGTCTATGGGGGGGGGGGGGGGTTTCCCGTAATTACCTGAATTGCTTCGGACGACACGGTCCTGTATCCGCATGCCACTCTCAGTAGAGCTTTCCTCTGCACACTTGTTGTCAAGTTTCGATATTTACTTATCCGCATCATGCCGTGCCATATCGGTGCGCCATACAGTAGAATCGATTGCATTACTCCATACAGGACCTGTCTCTTTGTGCTATCTGGGCCCCCAACATTTGGCATCAGTCGCATGAGAGCCCCCATGCGTTCTGTACCCCTCTCGGCTGCCGTTACTACCTGTTGCCTATATTGAAGATTCTCCCCAATTCTTATGCCTAGGTATTTTGCCTCCTTCGACGGTTTAATTTCAGTATCTCCTATCTGGAAGCTAATGTTTCCTCGGTACCTCTTTCCGGACAGGATGACCGCCTAGGCCAGTAAAACTATCCATATTTTTACCCAAACCTCGAACAAATTCGCTACAAGCTAATTTTTGCGCCATTGTATTCCTTTGGGGTTTTTATACAACTGACTGAAAATCCCAAAAAATCCGATAAAGGGCGCAACCCCAAAATCACCACCATAGGTAAATTTTTGAAGTTTTTTCCATTTTCCTCAAAACCAATAAGTTTCTCAGAAAATTTATAAGATAAGTTTTTTGTAGCGCACAAAATTACCAATCAAACGGTATACTCGTTTTTATTATTTGAAAAGTTTTAAAGTTGATTCAGCCCTTCATACTTAAGCTATTTTGTATTTTAGTGGAAAATCACCAATAACATACTTTTTGGTGTTATATATCATTCATTTGGGTTGGCCATTTACTTTTAAAAATCGTCTGTAATGAAATATTGAGATATTTTAGTATATATTTTTAATAACAGCTAAATAGCGTCCTGAAACAAATTCCCCCAATAAGGTAAGGGCGCGGAGGGGGTGCAACGCGACCAGAGCGCGACATCGACAGTCGCCCACCGCTTTTGATGTTGTGAATTCGTTCGTAAGTGTTTAACAAGATTACAAGAGAGCATTTGAGAATTTTTTTGTTAACGTGTCTGTATATTATAAAGCGTATAGGTAAATAGTTGCTTTAAAATTGGTTTAGTAGGTTTAACTTAGATTTTATTTCTTTTATTACAGCAATGGCTCATTGTTTAATATGTCAAGCAACTCTAAGCTCAGGTCAAACAGTAAATGTATCTCGAAAAGGAATTACAAAACTCATATAATGTAGTAAGAGATACAAGGATGGATTACGGTAAAATATTCTAAATATTAACCAGCTACAGTTACACGTATCTTGTAGAAAAAATTACACTCGTGAATCATCTATACGAACTGCCGAGTCTAAGCAAAATACAAATGAAATTTCTGAGGGCAAACAAACAAGAATTAAGTCTGGAAATCAATTTCATTTTAAGCGGCATTGCTTATTTTGTGGCGATGTGTGTGGAACTATCAAAAAGCCACATAAAAATGTGCGAATGGTTGCAACTTTAGGCATAAAACAAAACATTGAAGCTCAATGTAATGCAAGAAATTACGACTGGTCCCACAAAGTTTATGCAAGAATAGTTATCACAGGTGATCTTGTGGCTGCAGAAGCAAGGTACCATATAAAAAGCTGGACGCCCCATCGATAAAGGTACCTTTAAAAAATTACGTGACTTTATAGAAAATTCTGAAGATTGTTGTCAGTTCTCTTTGCAAGAGTTAGAAGATAAAATGAAAGACATGGCATTTACATCGTCGATTTGGTACTAGATATCTCTTAAATCTGCCTTCAAATTTTGCCTTTTGCGAAACGTACACAGAAGTGCTTAAATTGGACATGTCTGAATCAAATACAATTTCTATTTCTGATACAGCTTTCGTCCAATGGGTTTTCGACAACGCAGATTTTAATACCAGAACTCTAGATGTCCACGGTACTTTTCATGCTATGGGTAGTGTAATATGCGTGTACCCTCATATAAAGCCGTTAATATTAGCGATAACAATGTCAGACCAAAATTTTATGATGTTGTGATGTTCTTAAAAAGGGGGGTTTTGGCTGTATGAAAGTAAATCAAAACCTGCAGACTCTGCTTTTCAAAAGATCAATTTAAGAGATTTTGAGGCAGTTGCACAACCCCCTAATTATCGTAATTTTCTATTCTACAATACCTTATGGCATATGGGGCATATTTTTGGGGCTTCCTCTTTCCAATGGTGGAGTGGTTTTATGTCATTGCAACAAACAGAAACTGAATATATAAAAACACGTGTTTGACCTGTTCCATTTATAAATTCAGATCCTAACAATCTGAGTACAATATACACAGCTATCATATTTGCAATAAACGAATGCAAGAAAATTGGTCAGACTACTTGTATAGTAAACTTTTGATCAGCCGTTATACTGGAAGCATCAGAAGTGATAGTGGTATTTCCACCGTATTTGTCAGTAGAGGTTTTCACTGTTTGATGTAATTTTTTGGGTGTATTGGGTACTTCATGGATGTAAGTGGATTAGAAGAGGCGTGGTACACAATATATACGAAAAACAGTGTAGGCCATATGCTTAATGGGCAATTACATTTTCATACTCGTACATTGATGGACGTATATTAGGCATTAAACACATTTTAATAATAAAGTATTTTATACCAGTGGATTGGGAATTTTATGCTCTACAAAAAATATATCTTGTAAATTTTCCCAGAAAATTATCGTTTTTGAGAAAATTGCAATAAGCTCGAAAAATTTACCTTTAGGGGTGATTTTGGGGTTGCGCCCCTTATCGGACTTTTTGGGATTTTTAGTGAGTTATATAAAACCCCAATAGGAACACAATGGCGCAAAAATTAGCTTGTAGCGAATTTGTTCAGGGTCGCCCACCTAGTTTTACTGGCCTAGCCTCGGTCTTTTCAGGTGCCAATTGAAGGCAGTTTTTTTCCATCCAGCTTTGGATCTTTCTTACACTGATGTTAACATTTCGTGTTAGGTCCTCCGCATTCATAGCTGTAGCCACTATGGCTAAGTCATCGGCAAAGCCGATAGCTTCCACACGCTCCGGATAGTCCAACTGGAGTACCGAATCATAGCACACATTCCACAGTGTTGGGCCCAGGACTGAGCCCTGGGGGATACCGGCTGTAGTTTGGTAGATGTCGTTTTTGTTTGTTATTATGTAGCGTTCTTCCAGATAGTCTCTTATGATGTTAATTAAGTATGGTGATATCTTTTTTCTTGCTAGTTCCTCAAGAATTCTCTCCCATGATGCAGAATTAAAGGCATTCTTCACGTCCAGTGTGAGGAGGCTGCACCATCTCTCTCCGTCATCGTGGTATTTTTGCCTTTCGGCAATGTCAGTAACCCGTTGTATCGCATTGATTGTCGATAAGCCCTTTCTGAAACCGTATTGGTTTTGGGATAGCCCTCCTGATGCTTCCAGCTCGTCCTCCAATCGCTTCTTTATAAGACGTTCGTAGAGCTTTGCCATTGTGTTGATGAGGCATAGAGGCCTGTATGCGTTAGGGGCTTCTAGGGGTTTTCCGATCTTGTATATAAGAACCAGTCTAGCAGGTTTCTTCTCAATGGGAATAGCTCTTCTACGATTTCCAGTTCTTTTTCTTGCGATAGGTCGGTATTTGGTCCCGTATTTTTAAATCTTTTTGTTGCTATCCTATATCCGTCTCCCCAGATGTCATTATTAAGTTCTTCACATAGTTTGCGCCAGTGTGCTCTTTCTTCTTTGTCTATTAACTTTCTAAGGAGTTTTTTCTCTTCTTTATAGAGGCTCCATTTCTCTTCTATGTTCGGACCACCGCCGTGGTTGTCTCTTTCTCTGGTGTAAATACGCCTGACGTTTATGCACTTCTTTCTTTGTTGGCTTATTTCGTCGTTCCACCAGTACGGAGAGGTTCCATGTTTATGCCCCGGGTTGGTACTTGACATCTTGTAAGCTCTCTTGATCATTGTTGTGATATCGTCAATGTCAGGGTCGCCCCAGACATCCGCAATGCTTTCGTTTATACAGTTCGCAAAGGGTTCTTTGTTGAAGCTGACTTAACTTTTTTAATGAGGCCTTTTTCATGTTTACGCCATTTACGTTGAACACAATATGGACGTGTGGAGACAGTGGCTCATTTTTGAGCGTCTTTCAGTCCGTTACACTTCTGGCTAGTTTTTGTGTCGAAAAGGTGATGTCAATAAACGAGCTTGAGTTTCCCCTGATGAACGTGGGGCTACCTCCTACGTTGTGGGCCATTAGGTTGAGCGTCGCGCCCGCTTCCGTGAGGATTTGTCCTCTTCGGTCAGTGATTGGCGAGCCCCATTCCGGGGCTTTGGCATTAAGATCCCCCAATATTAGGGCTTCTCTTTTGCCATTTGAGACCATCTCCATCAGTGTGTCAACGTAGGATTCAAACTCTGTGATTGGGATATTTGGTGAGACATAGCACCCGTAGATATCAAATTCAGGCATCGAGATATACGATATGCCCTCTCCTTTTTTTCTCTTGCTGATCTTTGTACTCTGGTTGCCTAGATAGATGGCCACGTCTCCCCTCGTGTCTGACAGCCATCGACTGTTCCCAAGTAGCTTGCGATTCGGTTCGCTCGCCACTATCAGGTCTGCCTGCTCCTCGGACGCCGCCAGGAATGCCATATCGTGCGCCTTGCGGGATCTGTCTGCGTTTATCTGCAGCACTCGAAGATAGTTTCCTCGTTTTGTGGCTGGTGGTGGTCCTGGGATATTCGCCATTTGTGGGGAATCCGGCGTTGCATCGTTTGCGCTGATTGCTTACTTGTTTGGTCCAGCCGGCCTATGGCCTCTTCACGCAAGCCTAGGCCAAACAATTTCGGTTAGCTTGGGTTAGTTGTGTTAATTTGTTCGTTTCTTCTTAATAAAACCGTTTTTAAAAATATTAATAATTACCTACTTGGATAAGCATCAAACTCAAGAGAATGGACACAACTTGGCAACACTGTAAGTACTGTTTAATATTAGTAGAGTTTTAGCACTGCAATGTTGCGGAAATGGCTTGCTTTTTGACAATTTTAACCTCAAAACTCGAACTTCGGGGGCTTTTTTTCGGCTCAAATATGGGGGATCCGCCAATTTTTTTCCCTTAAACTACTCTATAGGACTCCCTCTTTCTATTAAAAAAAAATGGTTGCGAAATTCCGAGGGTCGTGAAGTTTACCAGACCCGCAATGAAGTTATGGATTTCTTCAAGAACAATGGTCTGGAAAAAGGATCTCACTGTGAGAGGATTCGGACAAGGAAATACAAGTATCAAGCATCTTTCAGGCTTGCTGTACCAACAAGTCAGCGAGATAAATGCATGAATACCAATTTATGGCCACAAGGAGTTATTATTAACCATTTTATGAACATCCAGCACCACCCAATGGCTGGAAGACTACAACAGAATTCTATATATATTAACGTCAGATCTCTTCGAAATAAAGCAAATGAAATAGAATCATTCATAGTGGAGAAATTCATAGATGTGCTATGCATAACAGAACACTGGTTAAGCGAGGATGAAGTCAGCCTTGTTTACTTCCAAGGATTCAAAATGGTAGCCTATTCTGCAAGAATGCTTTCCACGGGAGAAGGAACTGTTGTTTTTGTGAGGTACAGTGTAGATGTAAGTCCTGCCAATGTAAGTGTATCTTTTATGATTGAGAAATGTATAAAGTATTGTTGTATTTTTATCACATCATTGAATGTGTATGTTTTAACATTATATCGTTCTCCATCAGGCATCTTTGACACCTTCTTGGCTTCTGTCGAGGGTATATTGTCTGGTCTTGATCCAATAGCAAAAATCATCATTGCTGGGGATTTCAATGTACAGCTCAATTCAACCCGAAACCCACAAATTTTGTGATGTTGTGGAGAGCTTTGGACTAAAATCGACTGTATTTCAACCAACCAGACAACAGTTCTGCCTGGATAATGTCTTCGTGAGTCATGATATTGGGGTATGTTCTGTTGTCGTTCTTGATATGAATGTTTCTGATCATATGTGTCAGATTATGGAGTGCAAATTTGAGAGAGTGCATGATGATCCCACAAAATTCCGCAAGATGTGCAGACCAATAACACAGAGAAAACTGCATGAATTTCATAATATTCTGTATGATACATCATGGGACTCTGTCCAAAAGTGTGATGACGTTAATGATTCTTTTGCAGAGTTTTTGGATAATTTGGGGAGGGCATATGTTCAGGCTTTTTCTGAGAAATGGTATAATGTGAGGTCAGACCAGTTTAATAACATAGGATGGTTTGACGAGGAGCTAAACGCTATGAGGGACCATATACACTTTCTAAGTGAGTTGCAGCAGCAGTACAACTCTGAGGGATGTTATTATTGAGTACAGAAAAGCTTACAGAAATGGAACAAAGCAAGCCAAGGTAAAGTTTAATGACAATATGATTCATTCATCCTCGAATCCTGCAAAAACCATGTGGCAGATAATTAACAGGCAAAGGGGCAATAAAAGTGCCCATGATGACCCTACTACCATAACACCAGATGATTTTAATAAATGCTTTTCTGAAATGGCGCATAAGACTATGAAGGATATGCCACCCAGTGATGGAGACTCATTGGAGTTTTTTCAGTCTGTTGAGGCTGCTACTATTCCCTTTTCATTTGAGGAGGTGTCCTTCAATGAGGCTAGGTATATTATAATTGATTCACTAAAGAACAAGGGTAGCTGTGATATATATAGGGTTTTAACGTAAAATTAATAAAAGCTGCAAAGAACTGCATTTTGCTTCCTCTTACCAAGCTTATAAACCAATGCATGGTACTGGTGTTTTTCCCAATTGTCTCAAGGAGCCCATTGTTAGGCCGATTTTTAAAAAAGGAGACCCTACTGTTCCCAACAACTACAGACCAATATCCTTGCTACCAATACTATCCAAGATAATTGAGAAGTGTATGACTATGCAAATAGCCATACACTTTGAGAAAAATAATCTATTCACAGATTATCAGTGGGGGTTCAGACATGACAGGAACACATCTCTTGCAATTCTGAATTTGGTCTCGGACATTTCATAATTCTCAGTATTACTCAGTTCTCTTTTGTGATTTTAGCAAGGCGTTTGACTGTGCTAACCATGATATCCTGCTTAAAAAGCTTTGTCATTACATATTTTCAGGTAATAGTATTAAATCATACCAGGTGTTGAAGGTTGCAGGGGAGGAATCAGCAAGGAGCAAAATCGAGATTGGAGTACCTCAGGGATCAATTCTGGGGCCCATACTTTGTCTGATAATCATCTTGCCTTCTAACATCCAAGGAGAAAAATATACACTCTTTGCTGATGATACCACTGTGTCCTTTGCTGCTGATTCTCTGGACGGTTCTTTGGCGGGATCCATGGCGGCACAGTTGAGAGCTGAAAGCTGGTTTTGCTCCAACAGACTTCTGTTGAATGAGGAAAAGACAGGTCGAGTCTCCTTCTCGATGCGAGAGATGGCAGTTCCTAACCAGGAAGATGTGAACTTTTTGGGGGTTGTGTTGGTTCCAAGATTACAATGGGGAAGGCACATTAGTGCACTGACGGGAAGGCGTACCAAGTCGCTTTATCTTCTTCGTACCATTTCACGCAGTGTGTCTACTGGTGGGCTGAGGAGTGCTTTTTTGCCATCTTTCAGTCCCGGATTACATATGCAATACTTGCGTAGGGGTATTCGGCGGACGCACACAGGGTTTTTAGTTTGCAGTGGAGGGCTGTAAGAGCGGTGAGCAGACTGGGATATAGGGATGAATGTCGGAATGTCTTTGTTCGGATGGATTTTTTTGACTGTGCCATTTTTGTACATGTTGGAGTGTCTTGTCTATGTTAAGAGTAGCATCGATCAGTATCAGATTCATGAGGACATACACGAACACAACACAAGGAATAGGCAAGACCTGGTCCCTGCATACTGGCGTTTAAGGAAGTGTCAAGATGGTACGGGCTATTGGGCATTAAAACTTTACAATGTCTTGCCACAGGTAGGAAAGAATCTTCCCAATCAAATCTTTAAAAGGAAAATTAAGACCTTTCTTGCTAAAAACGCGTTTTGTATATTCAATGAATATTTTAATTCAAAATTTAATGTGACTGGCATGAATAAACTATTTGTATTTGTATAAGAGTGTTGATATAATTTTAATGCGGACGCACTTCTTCCGGTTGAAATGTATTAAACCTGTGACGATAAATGGAAACGCCATTAGAACGTTCCCGAAGGAAAGTAGGTAATTTTCGCCACATGAAATCTAAACAATAAAATATGCATTAGTGGCCAATTAGTGCATTTATGTTACGCAAAACCCAACTGATTCGGTTGCGATATGGCTAATTAACATTTTGGACCGATGAAAGGGTGGAAACGAACCGGATGTGGAAATAATAGATTCCATTCGACGAGGGATTCAAATGATACACAATGTAACGGACAAATGCTTATAAGAACTTTCTTACTTTAAATAACTTAGCGACGTATTAGGGCTGAGAATTTTCGAATTGACACGTTTGCAAAGCAAACATATAATTGCTCTTTTTCGTATGGGGAGTTGAGGAAGGGGGGGGGGGGGGGGGGGGGGGGGTTATGGCGTAGTTACGTCGTCGACCCGAGGTTTTTAACGCCGAACCGAGCCCCCATCGTTTAACAAACAGCATCCGGAATCGGAACAATAATTCCGGGCATTCATGACCGGAGCATTGTCGACGGTCAGAGAGCGTTGCTAATTTGTCCCGAGCCGATGAGGAAGACAATAGTACCGGAAAAGATTAATGATCCCGAGAGGGGTGACCTCACTGTCAACGGCGCAATGATAAATTCCGGAGGCCGTTCGAACTAACTGTGCGATGCAGCGAAAGCAGGTATCGATTTCATTAGGCTAAGGGATGTTGTTTGCAACATTTTAATGCAATGGAATACTAGGCATCCAGGCACATCGTGGAGTGTTCGAACGAACCTAGTGTTTTCCGAACTTTGTTCCACTTGACTTATTGCTCTAAAGAAGGGTACAGTTCAAATAATTTTTTGCAATATATAGCCTTTCCGGGTTTGACTTTAATGGAGCTATGATTGAGAATTAAAGTACGGTCTATTTACGCCCTTACATCACACGTCCCTTAAGTTTACACACACCCGATATTATCTCAAAAATCGGGTCGCTAATTTATCTAAAGGGTAAAAAAGATAGACGAGCAGCAATAGGGGTTGGATAACCTCGGTGTCATCCGCAGAATGATTAATCTCGGTCGGGGACGGACCTCGTACGTCATATCTCCGCCGCCGTGTGTAACGTTACGCGCCCCTCATTATCTCCGACATAATTAAATTTCATGACAAATTGTCTTAATTAGTACGATTTCATATTTTATGCCCTCCTGAACCCGTCTCTCGTTCGGGTGAACGAAGGGTCCTCGGCCATCCAGTGGACCGTTTAATTAAGCTGTGCCCAAAAATTCGGATTTTCCTAAAATTATTTTCCGGTTTGCTTGTATTAGAAAATATTTGTAAGTAGAGAGGAATGGCTTGTTCATCAACCACCTCCACGCGTATAGATTTAAATCACACATATTTTCGAGTGCTTTAAGATAATGCATTATTTTCAAAAATTCATATTTCGAACACTAACCATTTCTACGGAAAAGGGTGTTCATTTTCAATTCAGCGGGTCCGAAAGTATAAGTATCGGATCATAAAATGTCGTTTTCCAGAAAATTTTAAAAATCGAAAAATTTTAAAATCAATGAAAATGTGTACTAACTAACTTGATCGCGTGGATGACGAAAAAAATATCAATTTTTCTCTAGTCGATCTAGGTTTTGAGTTTTTCACAAAAATTTCCGGAAAAAAAGTCTAAAAGTGCTGCCACCCTTTTCTTTCTTCTAATTGGCGCAAACCTTCACCTCGGCTTAGAAGAGACCGAGGGCGAATAATATCAAATACGAAAAATTTAAAATTGAGTGAATTTGCAAATACAGATGCGTAGGCTAGAACGAGACGTCTTCAAAGCGTGCAAATAGGCCCTAGCTCTGATGCCGGAGAGTAAGGGTGGGGTAGATTTATAAGGCGCCACGGGTTTGTAGACGGCACAAGCAAGAAATACCCCAAAGCTGAAATATGGTACTCGTTTTAGCCTAAGCTTTGCAACTACCAAGAGAAAATTACTTAAATAAATTCAAATTAATTTGATTAAGTTGATTTGAATTTAATCAATCCGAACAAATGAAAAATAAAATAACAACCGTGAATTAATTTAATGAGAAAGGGCAAGCAAGTAGGCCTGTATTAGAAATTAAAAGTGAGACGCAAATGAAAACTAATGATTAACAATAAAGCCAATATTAAACTGTAGTATCTATAGCAAGTCAATGAAGCCGAAACATTCCAAACATAGAGCGCAAATGAATTAAGTCAAAGTATCCACCTTCTTTAATCGTCCTAATTTCTTCGTATCCAGGTAATCCATGAATAATTAAATCACAGACAAATTCAGTAAATAGAAAGTTGGTTTATTACTCAATGCAAAACACAGAACAATAAGATGACGATTTTTCCGATATTCTATGCTGCTATACTAACTATTACGACTAGAACTGTCTACTGTTCTAATAGTCAGGAATTTTACTCAGTTACTTGAGACATAAAGGTAAATAAAAGATAATTTAAAAAAACAATTATTAATTGAATTATCTCGCTTAATTAGCCGATATCATTATGTATCGTGGATAGAACAAAAACTTCCAATAATAATTAGGTTCCTTGTTTCACTCAAACGTGATCACCTTGTGGTGGCTATCGAGATTCAAAGAAAAGTATTACGCGATATAACCGGCTTTAGAAACAAACTGAACTAATTAAAAATATACATTCTTTAGAAAATCACAGTTCAAGTTACATAAATAAAAGACCTTATTCGATTATTATTTAGGCGCGCAAACCATAGTCTGACTTCACAATACCGCTCTACTAACTAATTATGTTTATAATTAAAACTAGGTACGCCAATAATAAATGATACTTTGGGCAGGCGACTAAAATTAAATTAGTAGATTGGGCAATGTCTTCGTTAATCAATTATTAATCAGACTCTATCTGACCATAAAGGCACTCTTCTTAGAGACTAGAAAACTAGACCAGGAACTAGGCAACACAACGCCAAATCTACCGAAAGGAAGCGAGAGTTCCCTAATGAAGGTACCTGAACAAATCGATATTCGGAAAAATATTTCGCTTTACTCGTCGCATATTTCGAGAAATTATACCCGATTATTTTAATAAACTACGAGCCTGTTTCGGCCAGTTAAAAATGTTAAAATTATCGACTATCAAGTGTAAAGCAAACTGAATCTTAGATCATGATTTACGAGAATAAAATAAGTTAAATTTTAAGTTTCGACTTAATATTTAGAATAAAGAAAATTATCTTAATTAGCAAAAGAAAAAAAAAAGAAAAACTAAAGTTTTCCGGGCTGTTAGGCCGTGGTCGATTTTGGTTTACTCCAAAGCTTTCGGTCATAACTACGTCGGAATTCCAGTCGCCCGAACCAGTACCACCTCGGACGCCACATCGTACACTTCGCCCGCGAGCAGCTACAGTTGAAAGCTTTGGAGTAAACCAAAATCGACCACGGCCTAACAGCCCGGAAAACTTTAGTTTTAATGATACCGGCCGTGAAATCCTACGTAGTTTAAAAAAAAATAATTTAATTAAAGCTTAATTCTTGAGCAAAGAAACTTACGGTTTGGTGCATTTTCGTCAAGAAGATAAATTTAAGTTAAATCTCGGATTTATTAACCAGAGTGATGAATAATACGGTTAGGTGTTAATAGTTACAAATATAAAGGAGAGAAAAGAGTAGTAACAAACACAGTTGGTGGCTTCTCGGCTGTTTTTGAGGTGGAAAGGAAAAAAAACCATATACTTCCTCCGACGAAGAAGGACTCTAACAGTGTCCTGGACGAGTCACAATCCAGAGACCAAACTGGCATGGCCTAATGACTGAACTTTAAGGGCTTATAAACGAAACTCTGTCGGTTAAAGTATCCCAACGGCGACAGTCGAAGTGTACCCCTACGGTTGAACCCTGTAGAACATCAAAAAATATTTAAGGTTCTGCATGTAACTCATGACTAAAGGGCATTTA
>MU187023.1:2896-16002 GCA_016904865.1 Pissodes strobi
TTCATTTGAATTTAGTATTTAGTTATTTTGCGCGCGGCTGTAGAAAAATAATATTTGCCTATCCTCCATGTCATTGATTTCAAATTTTTTCATACCTTTCCCCAAAAATTCCGAGCGATGCGTATGGTATCCATTTCTACATGCCTAAATTTGACGTCCTATAGCTCACCATTCACTTCTTCAAATGAAAGCACTTTCGGCCCTCGCATGCTGCCAAAATGGTTAACGATATAAATAAAATAAATATCTTAAACGCAACTCCTTAAACTAGATCTGTAGAGTACAGTAGTTTTTCAGCTTAGCAAACGTGGGCGAACAGTCCACGTTTAAAAATCATTTTCTGAAAGTTGAGATCTCTAAGCTGAATTACTTGCTATACAAGGACGCAGTGGAAACTTTCGGGCTTTCAGCAATATTAAATTTATATTAATTTAATTAAAATTGAGCTAAATTATATGCTGTCGTGCAGATGTCTGTAAATATACTAACTGTCGGTGGCCTGTTATTTTTTTATAAACGGTAATTTTGCTGGTAATTTCGTCTCACCACTTTTTCTTTATTGACGTTGATGGGTGCATTTTGCAATATTAGAAATTATAATAACCAACAAACGAACACTCTGAATAGATAGTTTAAACGTTATCTGCTGATATTAAATTGTTATTTTAAACTTGTCAAACCTGAAGTTGAAGTGTCCATTATTTTGGCACTTGATTATTTCTATTAAATCGACAATACGAAAAAGCTAAATTAGTTACGAAATATAGATACTATATAATATTATGTATATGCATGTTACTTCAAAATTTAAGAAAAACCAAATTGGAAGCAGAAAATATACCATTATTTGCCAAACGCAGTTTTAAGGACATTTTAGGGCTCGGTAAAAATTTAATGATGCTAATCAACAATCATTAATAAATTCAATGAACTAAAATGCAGGCATATCTACCTATAAGACGTTGATTTGTACAACTATTTCCACACACTTGTCGTGTAATTCAGCAGTCAAGCAGCGTAAAAGAGAAAGCAAAAATTTACCGTGGAAACGCGGGGATGGACTACGTAAAGCACCGCCTTTCCAACGCGTATGGCGCAACTCGCTTTGTTTGTCGTAAGCACAAATCAATTTGTGTTGTAAGTGACATAAATTTACTATAAAGCATTTTACATTTCACTTTAGTTTAAAGTCGACCTTAATGTAAATTTGTTGTTTTCAGAAACGGGAAAATAACGAGATCCGAGAAATATTAAATGGAAGGATTTGCCTTTGCATATATGTATAAGATATATATATTAATCTATACGACAATGCAAACGATGAATATCCACCCTTAGGTAGGAAGGTACGAAATATATAATTACCAGTATATGATACGGAAAGTTGATTCATGAAAGCAAAAGTCAAACATTGTGAAAAACTCAAGTTGTAGCCAAAGCGGATATTGATAGTAAGCATATGCATAATTTAACTATAAAAGTAAACAGTAATTAAGAAAATTTGCTTTTCGCCTTTCTAAAGAACCGTCACCATTGGATGACAACCCGTTCTTTTACAATATCAGTGAAGCCATAAAAATGAAACGTTTCCCATTTTATGTTATAGGAGCATAATTTCTTGCTAAAATCAGAATTGCCAATATATAAAAGGTTGAGTTGATGAGCAGTGAAATAAAAATAAGTAGAATTATGCTTAGAGTGGAAGGTGTACGGTTTATTGTTTCTGTTGTCTACAGATCACCGACAAATAGAGAAATAATATTTGTTAATATACTTAGAGAGATTTTTTGAAGAATACTTGTCTAGTGGTATTAAGATTTTTAGAGGGAATATAAATATTAATATAAGAAATGATCAGTCTAACTTAGAGAATGAGTACCTTTATGTAATGGACCGACACGGATTCACTTCTTATTTTCCTTCGCTTGTCCGTAGATATAATTATTACATTGTAGTTTCCGTGAAACCTACTTGTCAACACGGATTTGCTAAAGTCCTCAAAAAAAAGCATGACTCACTCCTCTACCATAGCCCAAAGAAAAATATAGCTGCGACACTTAAGCGCGGCACCTTTGACAAGCGAGGACCAACTTTATCACTATGTAGTGGGGAGGAAATAAATAAATCTAACTTGACGTCAACCCCCCGGCAATCATTAGTGAAGTGAGCCGTACTCAAATTTTTTGGGACGTTATATACTAAAATTGTTACTCTCCCCTATTATTCTATTTAAGCTTTCATAACAATATATTGGATATTTATTTAAACATTACACCTGAAAGAAATAGTTAAAAATGTCTTTTGAAGTGAAATTAAGAATGGCGAATGTAGATTACTTGCTGTAAGTACAGCATTCTTAAAAGAAAAGTCAATTACCTACAGAAAAATATAATTGAGTTACATATTCTTTTGATAAATTACGATCAATAAAACAACTCATTTATGCAGAAAATTATTAATTTTTTAACGTTATAACACACATATAATAAATTGAAATTGAAATAAACTAAAATGATATAACTAATAGAATATAAGCTCCAAGATAATCTTCAAATATCAACAAGGCCTATACACAACAAAAGTTTTTTTATGAGATTTTACTTTGCACAAGTAGTTACGGTTTTAGACGAACTTGTAAAGATCTGCAATAATAATTTTGAAAATTTGGATTTATCTAGTTGTTCTCTTCTAAGCTTAAAAAAGATTTTATATAAGTACATAATGGTGAAATGAAATGGTACAGATGGTGAAATGAAAGTAAATTTCTGATCTGGCTATAGTTCACGAACTAGTTTATGCATGAAGTGCACAATTACGCTAAATTGGAGCAACATGTACCGTGCAGTCAATTTATCTTGATAACATTTTGATTCGCTGTAACTTTTTTGTTCAAGTTAAACAAAAATGCAAAATGTAGGGTTGGTAGCCAAGTTTTTTTCTAAGTTACATATAAAACAAAATACTAATGACTTTCTGACATATCAGCCTACTCTATATTTTTTAAACCGAAAATTTCGTATATCTAGATAATTACTAAATAACTAAGATAAGAAGATCAAATTCTTTAATTGGAAGGAATGCTATTCGACATGCTACATGAAATTTATCTATAATTTTTAGAAGAATTCGAAAATCGGAAAATATGTCCCGCTCTTTTGAGACCTTTTATATTGAAATATAATTCAATAATATTGTCAAACTAAAATCAACATGGCTAAATGATGAAATGGTTGTAAGACTAATAAAAAAATTAGAAACTTGTTATTTCTATAAAATGTGTATACATATGAAGGGTACAGGGGAAAAACGATCTAAGCGCCATTTCCATAGGAAACTTTTTTAATATTGACTTCACAGAAAATTTCATTCTTGATAAAAGTTGGTGTTTGGAAAAAAAAACTAATTTTAACACTGTTAAATTAAGTATAAGTTATACAGGGTACTCAATAAATACAAAAATGATGGTTAAAAAATCAAAAACTTTGGAATATCGGAAAACCTTCTACAGAAAAAATAAAGATCGTATTAAGATAAAAATAAAAGTCAAATACCATTTTTTCCAAAAGTGCACCGCACCGTTGCGGAGAAAATCCATGTCAATTATCGAAAAAATCCGCTTTTTCTTAATTTTGTTCTTATTTTTTTTCAGCAACAGTGCACTTTTGGAAAAAATTCTATTTGACTTTTATTTTTATCTTAATAGGAGCTTTATTTTTTCTGTAGAAGCTTTTCCGATATTCCAAAGTTTTTGTTTTTTTAACCACCATTTTTGAATTTTTTAAGTATCCTGTATAACTTATCCTTAATTTAACATTGTCAAAATTAGCTTTTTTTCCAAGCACCAACTTTCATCAAGAATAAAATTTTCTGTGAAATCAATAATAAAAAAAAGGTTCTTATGGAAATGGCGCTTAGATCGTTTTTCCCCTGTACCCCTCATATATATTTTATGAATTTCCATACTAGAAATTTTTGATTATTTTTGGGCTATTTAAATTTTCTAACCTATTCCGATACGTTTTAGTCCGTTTTGGTGCTTTTAGTTAGTTTGGGTTAGTTCAATCGTTTAGTTTTAATTTATTTTAGTCATTTGAACCCGGTTTCGATACATTATAACCAATTTTAATGTTTTTGGTTAGTTTTGGTTAGCCGCCAAAATTGAATTAATCTGGGTTAGTTTTAACTTACTTAATATTATTCTTAAACTATTCCGATACGTTTTAGCCCGTTTTGGTACTTTTAGTTACTTTTGTTTTATGTTGGTTAGTCTTTCAATCAAATTTTTGTTACTTTCAATTACTTTCAATTTATTTTAGTTATTGAATTAATTCAAGTTAGTCGTCAAAATTCAGTTAATTTTGGTTAGTTTCAACTTATTTTAATATTTTTAATCTGTTACGATACGTTTTAGCCCTTTTTGGAGCTATTGGTTAGTTTTGGTTATTTGTTCAATCGACTTTCGGTTTGTTTCAGTTAGTTTTAATTTAGTTTTGTAATTTGAATCGGTTCCGATAGGTTATAACCAATTTAAATGTTTTTAATTAATTTAGGTTAGTCACTAAAATTCGGTTAGTTATAACTTACTTTAATAATTTCAATCTGTTACGATACGTTTAGCCCTTTTGATGCTTTTGGTCACTTTTGGTTAGTCGTTCAATCGACTTTCTGTTAATTTCAGTTAGTTTTAATTTATTTTAATCATTTGAACCGGTTCCAATACGTTATAACCAATTTTAAAGTTTTTGATTACTTTCGGTCAGTCGCCAAAATTCGGCTAATTTGAGTTAGTTTTAACTTACTTTAGTATTTTTAATCTGTTCCGATACGTATTAGACCGTTTTGGTGCTTTTACTTACTTTAGGTTAGTCATTCAGTCAATTTTCGGTAACTTTCACTTAGTTCCAATTTATTTTAGTCATTTGAACCGGTTCCGATACGTTATAATTAATTTAAAATGTGTTTGATTAATTTTAGTTAGTCCTCAAAATTCGGTTAGTTTCAACTTACTTTCGTTCAATCAACTTTCGGTTAATTTCAGTTAGTTTTAATTTATTTTAATCATTGGAACCGGTTCCGATACGTTATAACCAATTTTAATGTCTATGGTTACTTGCCAATATTCGGTTAATTTGGGTTAGTTTTAATTTACCTTAACATTTTTAATCTGTTCCGATTCGTTTTAGTCCGTTTTGGTGATATTAGTTACTTTTGGTTTGTCATTCAATCAACTTTCGGTTAGTTTGGGTTAGTTTCAGTTAGTTCCAATTTATTTTAGTCATTTGAATCGATTCCGATACGTTATAATAAAATTTAATGTTTTTGGTTAGTCGCTTAAATTCGTTTCGTTTTGGTTTGAACTTACTTTAATTTTTGTAACCTGTTACGATAGGTACGTTTTTGCCTGTTTTGGAGCTTATGGTTACTTTTGGCTAGCTTTGGTTAGTCTTTCAATTAACTTTCGGTTAGTTTCAGTTAGTTCCAATTTATTTTAGTCATTTGAACCGATTCCGATACCTTATGATCAAATTTAAGTTTAAATAAACAAGCCAACTAGCTGCACAACTCTGCGGTCCTTTACCCATTTTAACACACAAACGTTAACTTATTTATATAACATACAAACAAAACAATACATGCTCATAACGATAGTCTTTTTACCCAAACAAGGAATCTTTTTCTATTTTAATTCCTATGAAAATTTATTCCACTCCGGATCAGGTAAGCGCGTATGATTGGCATCGAGTTCCAACTGCGTAGTGTCCTCGCTTCAGTGAGCTTCACGGAGAAAATTTGATTCCGTACCCCATTAAACGAGCCGAGTGTCGCGGCTATAGCTTCTTTAGGCTATGTCTACGTCTTCTAGTCGGTGCGTTCAAGTTACTCATTCCGTTTTCTGTGCTGGTCAGCACCGGTAAGTTTAGTGGAATGTCCAATAGATCGAGTGGTTTTTCACAGCGTGATAAAAGTGGTGAAATAAAACGTTTAACTTTATATACGGGAAATACAGGAGCAATTAAACAAAATACAAGACAATGAATCGACTAGTTCTAGCGACGAGTCTACAAGTAGGCCATTTTAATCAAATATTACCTATTGTCTTATTGTTTATAAAGGGAAAAACTGCGTTATTCCCTAAAAGAACCCACACTGAAATGTAAGCGTGCCATTTCTTCGGTTTAAAATAATAAAATTATACAAATATTAGATAAAATTATAGATTTCACTACGGGGTGGTATTTAAAATTATTTGGAAATGGGTGACTTCATTGAATTTTATTTGCATAATTTAGCTGAATTTTAGGGCGCGAAGTCATTAAGCGGTTGGCGTTTCGTATCTCTATTTATGTTATTCGAAGGCAGGTTGTGATGAAAACGGACCCATATATTTTCAGGGTCTTAATAAATTATAAAACCAAAGAATCGTTCTTTATTTTGGTAGATTAATTTTTTATTGGTAATCTGGTGATTTTATACGCATAACTTAACCGTAAGCTTTATTTATAATAAATCCTATTCCTTTTTGCCATTAAATCGTGCGATTTTTGGCAAAAGATTATCATGTTAATTAATAGCGCAAGAGGTTTTCTCTTTACAGGTTCGTCTGACAATGAATCACATGTTTGGAACTCTTTAGAAACTGCCGTTCCATCGCTTACAGCCTTACAGTCAGAAGATACTAATCTTCCGGAACAGAACATTACTGGCCTTGGCATAAAACCGAATTGTGCCAGCACAGATGGAAAACCTCTTCATGAGGAAATTGTCGTTCGATGGAACTCATATTTGTTAAAGGCGTTATCAAAAGAACAGCGGCCAACTACAAAGCCTTAATTCCTCCTCTGCTTAACAGCAAGATTCAAGTTTGCTTGCCAAAATCGGCGCAAGAACATGAAGGGTTGATGATAGCCCTGCAGCAACAAGTCGCTCATGGGCTGCCCGCAGAGAGAGGGGGAAGGCGGGATCATACAAAAAATGTTGCCAGTAATAGAACAGGCAGATGACCTAAAAACTTTGGCAGATGCCTGTCAGTTAATAAGCAACGTTCGTCATATCATTTCAACTTACAGGAAATTGCAAATAATTTCCAACCTAAATGTTGATTGTACAAAAATTGCCAAGACGATGGGTATGGAATATAGATGAATTTTTATTAAGCAAAAATTTTGCAGATGCAGTTAAAAATGAACACTCTACTAAAAAAAAACAGCACCATCCTCAGGAAGAAAACTCTACCTCCATCTTACAGCATTCCAGGCCCTAGTCCAGTTATTTACACTACCGGGGTTAACCGTACTGAGAGATAATAAAACAGAAGAAAGAAAGAAAATCATCAGACCGTTACACCCAGCAGAAACCCGGCAGATATCATAGAAGAAATTGAAATGAATTCCACACAAGAGGTAGGCCCTTACGCGTGACTCCTTTCATAATTTTGACAGGTTTGGAAAGCTCTAACAGAAGACCAAGCGATCTTGGGCTGGTAGACCGAGAGCTCGCGTGAAAAATACCTCGTCATAAGGTACAAAATGTTAACTGTTTTGATACGATTCGGCAATATGGTGTATAATGATGTATAGACGCCCGTCTGCCGTCCCTAACTGGACGCTTTAGTGGGTGGGTGCCGTTTGAAAATGGCGGAAAAACATCTATACCTCGCCATAGGTACAAAGTGTTTTTTTTTTAATTATATAGGACCGGAAAATATCGAAAATAACAAATCGCCGGGGCAGACGATTTTCATAAACGCCCATTTCCAACAGACGTCGCCGAAATTCCTGACTTTTCCACTAAAACCTCGTGCTAGGTACAGAGTTATTATTTGTCTTAAACTAAAGGTATTTTAGAATGAACTCTATAAACGTTTTTAGTTCTACAACAGACGGACGCACAACGTCCGCAGACGCTTTTCAAAACACTCGTTCCCTCTCGCTTCGATGCGCAAGCCACCACACGTCAGAACGAGATCGCTGCTATGGGTAAACGTAATCTTGAAAATCATATAGTGTGTTTTGATTGTAAAAGGTATTAAAATAGGTTGCTGTCAACTCCTAAATACAATTGATTCAAATTAAAAAAATACACAAAACGGAAGAAAGTAAACTTTTATCTATAAACGAAACAAATAAACAAATACCACTACTCAGAAAATATTTAGCTTAACACAGTAATATTAAAAATATATTAACACAGTTTTCACTATTGTGACATAAGAAAAAATTGGAACTTAGGTTACGTATATTTCATAACAGCCATTACGATTCTTCATCACTGGAACAAAGAAAAATGTCTTCAGCATCTGATTCTAGACTCCCCTCAGTTAGACAAATTTCCTCAAGTGATGATGGTATCTGTGGACCATCAAACCACTAAATCTTCAGTTTCTCTTCAATCAATACCCATCCATGCTTGGTAGGATCGTAAAATGTATAGGCTGCCTTTCCCTCGCCTACACCCAAATGGCACAACTTTGATTGATTCCCTTAATTTTGCACAAAAGTACCTCCATACATGGAGGCAATAAACTTCCATCAAACATTTTAAGAGATTCTAAAAAGTTTCTGGATGTTTTTAGTTTGTTCGATTTTAAAGCTTCATTTATGTTCGTAAAATTTTTCTGCCCGTATATTTCACACAGAAACTTTTCTGTGCCTAAAATTAGATCTTCTGTTATATCCACTTTGACCTCCATCAGTTTTCCATCTGATCTTTTAACGAGACTCTTATTTTTATCCGCGAAAGTTGAAATCTTTTGTCTAATTATCCTTTCTTCAAACCTGAATGGGTTTTCCAAGCATTCGCAAATAAATTTGTTCCGAGCAATGTTATTTGCGAATGCTTGGAACACCCATTCAGGTTTGTAGAAAGTATAAATAGACAAAAGATTTCAACTTTCTCTGATGAAAATAAGAGCTTTGTCAAAAGATCAGACGGAAAATTGATGGAGGTCAAAATAGAAAGAGATTTGTTGAGAAGAATTTTCGATCTATCCATGGAGAGTAAGCTAGATCCCATGATCATCATATCTTTCCCATTAACGCCGTTGCCATTTTCTTTATGTCATATCGATGGCACTATGAATAAAACGAAAAAAGCTAGTCTTCTGAGAGCTCTAGAATAGTGGACAGAAAATATTGCACCTGAAAATCCTGACTACACTGTGATTGGTGGATTTATCTTACTTCACTTATCGGGGTAAACAACAACGACTTTCGGAGAATTGGCTCATATTTTGAGCAAGATCTGCAAACACAAGGGAAGCAGAATTGATCTTATTTCCGAGAGTTTAATGGCCCCATCTATCACAGATGAAAAACGACCTCAAATTTGGAATAGAACTTGTGATTTTATTATTTTGAGGTCAGAGCAACAAAGGCCATCAGACTTGTTAAAAGCACTGAGAAATGACAATTTCAAAACAGCCCTAGCCCTAGCGAATTTTTTCTGTAACATTTGCCAGGATACTTGTTATTCTCAGATTTTTAAACAACAAAACTCTATGTTAATTGCGATGATGCTTGCTATAAGTTCCATAGCATTAATGGTTGCGTCTACAGAGATGTTGAGGAAAATTTAGCTTGTACTCACGAAGAAGCATGCAGTAAAATTGTCTTCGATTTAGCACGCGTGCCAGCTGGTAGCAGAGTTGTTGTAGGAGCATCGGATACAGATATTCTTTTTATTATTATTAGTTTGGGGAATGCAGACACTTTTTAGAGAACACTGAGAACATGTCTGTTTGGTTGGAAGTCTGCACTCTGTAGCCAGGATTTATCTAAAGCTCTCCCTGCATTTCACGCCTTTACAGCATGTGATTATACAGGGGCGCTTTCACGAAAGGGTAAAAAGCCGTTCGCACAGAATAGTTTCTGTGTGAAATGTACGGGCAGAAAACTTGTACGAACATAGATGAAGCTTTAATATCGTATAAACTAAAAACATCCAGAAACACTTTGGACTCTATTAAAAAGTTTGAATGGAGTTGAGATAACCCACATCTTTAAAATACTATTTCATTACACCTGATACTGATACATACAATTTTTGAGACACCCTATATATGCGTATATTTTGAGACACCCCTTATACATGTAAAAGATAAAAACAAGTCATAAATTGAAGTCGAGTTTTTGCGAGGTTTTTTGGAGGAGATCCGAAAGGTATTGCTCGAGAACGAAAAAAAGGGAGTCAGCAGCCATCGGAGTGTACGGTTTATTTTGGTGAATTGTTTTGCTTCTGTGTTGCGATATGTCATTGCAAGTCGGTAAAATGAAACTTATAATATTGTTATTAACATAATTTGTACCATTATATATTTTATACTCATTGATAATTCATAATTGATGGTATTAGCCTGTATATATATTTTGATATTGTTATAAACCTAATTTGAACAAATATTTCATTTATTCTCATTGATAATTCATATTTGATGGTATAACATGTGTATACATTTTCATATTATTATTAACATAATTTGCATAAATATTTCTTCTAATCTCATTGATAAATAATATTTGATGTGTATACATTTTCATATTGTTATTAACATAATTTGCATAAATATTTCTTCTAATCTCATTGATAAGTAATATTTGATGGACTAACATGTGTATACATTTTCATAAAGTTATTAACATAATTTGCATAAATATTTCTACTAATCTCATTGATAATTAATATTTGATGGCCTAACATGTGTCTACATTTTCATATTGTTATTAACATAATTTACATAAATATTTCTACTAATCTCATTGATAATTAATATTTGATGGCCGAATATGTGTATACATTTTCATATTGTTATTAACATAATTTACCTAAATATTTCTTCTAATCTCATTGATAAATAATATTTGATGGACTAACATGTATATACATTTTAGTGTTGCCGCCGAGACGAGACGAGACGAGAATAGGCCTTCTCTCGTCTCGTCTCGTCAGGTGAGAGAAAATATGTCTCTCGTCTCGCCGAGAGAACGCTTTCTCTCGCTCGAGAGAACCCTTCTCTCGTCTCGTCTCGACCCTCTCGTAAATACTAAATCTTCAATTTAAAAAAGCATAAAACAACAAAATATATGGGGTTAAAGGGGATTATTCCTTGGGTTATTTTATAAATTAAAAGTATATATTAACATTGGTTTTTTATCCACAGGATGTTAATTTTAAAAATCATTTTTGTTTAATATTTTATGCATTTCTTGGTATATTACCTTGAAAATTGGCATACGGGGGTTTCTTGGTATGAAAAATCATATTATTGACACATTCTTACTCTGGCCGATAGAGCTTTAAAAAGAAGAGAATATGTATTTAAAATTATTTAAATAATAGATTTTTTAATTGCTTCTTTTTAATTTTATTTTTATACTTTAAATTTTACAATAAAAAATTTAAAGATTTATTTAAGCTGTAGCTTTCTAGGTGTTCATTGTGTGCAATTTATAGCAACCTTATTTTTTTAAACGCTGTAAAAACATTATTTTAATTCAATGCAACGTATTTTTAAGCAATCTGCAACACCCTGTATAGAAAAATATGTATTGTACATAAACTACTTCTCAAACGCCATAGCTTTCCAGTCAAAATTTTGTTCTACACAGTGGCACAAAAAGTTGAAGGGTGTGGACATTATAAAAAATCACCCTGTACAACCAACACTAGATTTTGCAAATTTTTTTAATTTTGGTTGTTTTTAACATAATCATTTTGTGCCTTTAAAATGAAAATAAATGTTTAAGATTGGCGTTTGTTAATTTTTTTTTATAAAAAGAGGTAAGACAAAGGTAAGTAGGTTTGCGGGACATTTTCAATAACACATATTTATGGAAATGTAACTCCCTCGATTTATATTGTGAACTGTATGATAAATAGGATTCGTCTGGTTCTTAGAAAATATAATTTAAATTTCGATTTAAATTTGAACTCTTCTTGAAAATATATTAGAATTTAAATTTAATTACAATTTTTATATTACAGCAAATTGGCAAGATCTCTATTGTTGTTCTTATTTCTAAAACTGCCTACTTTACACCTCACGGTTGTTAGGGCAAGCGCATTAATGAATAGAACACTATTTTTATTAGCGCGATCATAAATTAGAATTTATACAGGTTACAATAATATCTAAATAAAAGAAAAGTTGTTGGAAATGTTTCAAAAATTAAGATTTTGGAAAAAGGGAATATTACTACATAAACGATTTTTTTACTGATGAAATTGAAAATTTAATTTTTAATTTTTTTAATGCGAAGGCGATACTTTATTTTTAGGTCTTATCGAGTAAGTAAGATTCCAGAATATTTTGTTCTTATTCTTATTATTATCTCAAATAAAATCGCAACGTAACATTTACATTGTTGAGATTCTACAGAATCAAAATGGTTTAAAATTAAAAAAAAAACAACTTTCACATTCCCTATCTTATTTTATCCTATCCTATAATATCTTGCCCTATTAGATCTTAGATCCTACACTTTTAAGAGCAATCGCATAATATTTACAAACCCTTTTTTATTTTCCATGTTAAACCCTTTTGATTCTAGAGCATGTCAAAAATGCAAAAATGGAATAAAAAAAATAATGGCGAAATTTCGTTTTGGAGGGTTAAATTAATCTAATATTTTGGCATCATAAGGTATTCGATAACACCTTCCAAATAAGGTATCAGAATATCCCATTTGTATTTTTTTTTCAATGACCCCCACCCTTTTTCACCCTTAAAAAACCCTAAGAGCCGGTTTCTCAATAACGAGTTAGGTTTAATCCGCGGGTTTTCTATAGCAAAATCGAGGGTAACTCGCGAGTTAAGAGTTAACTCGACATTGGGAAACCGACCTAACTGTAGAAAATGTGTATGCTCACTCCGAATTTAATACAATAGGTATCACCAAATTACTTATGTATGAAAAAATCATAACGATGTTTTGTTTTTTTTTATTATTATGCCAATTTTTTGCTCGAGAGATCGAGAGAAAACGAGAAATTCTCTCTCGTCTCGTCGAGACGAGACGAGACGAGACGAGAGACGAGAATCTCTCGTCTCGACGGCATCACTAATACATTTTCATATTGTTATTAACATAATTTACATAAATATTTCTACT
>MU187023.1:16012-27717 GCA_016904865.1 Pissodes strobi
ATTGATAATTAATATTTGATGGCCTAATATGTGTATACATTTTCATATTGTTATTAACCCATTAGTACCTAGCGTCCCCTACAAGGGACCCATAAATTCTTCGCCATGTTTTAAAAAGTGGGGAGAAATCGAGCGTACGCAGTTTCGAAGCGTGATCGGCAGACTTGACTCGACGTGTCAGGTGTATTTGTTTTGATTTCTCACTGAAATATTTGTTTAGTTATTTAAAATGGATTCGTCGCTTTACTCTAAGAAAAATCGTGGGTAAGTTTTATTATATTGTTTAAAAACTATATATATTATAGCTTGTATATTACTTAAAACTCGTTAAATAGTGTTCATATGATGTGGCAAAAATATAAATATTTTCCTTTTTGTTACCGGGTGTAAAATGAATTATGTTATATGTTATGTCCCTTATAAGGGACGCTAAGCACTGCGTCTATTTTGTTGCAGATTGACCTTGGCACAACTCATCGACTGTTTGGAGGAGGATGATGATCTGCCGGAATCCAATATTTATATATTACCTCCAGATGATGGAAATGAGACCGAGGTTGATAGTGACGAATCTGACGACGAGCATGTAGCCAACATAAATCATCTACCCCGCGGAATCTCATCTCAGGAATGTGAGATGACTTACATAAATGACTCCGACGATTCTGACCCTGAAGACTTACTTCCCTTATCTGTTCTTCAGAAAAAGCTAAAATGCAACCAAAATAGAAAACAAGAAAATGCATACCAAAAATCAACATGGCGGGAGCCTGGTACTGAACGACCAAATAGTGATCTTGTTGTTACCTGTAACCCAAGCGAACCTTCACAAGAAGCCAAACGTTCAACTACCTCAGTCGATTTTTTAAAATTGTTTTTCGATGAAAACCTCTTGACGTCTATCCTTACGGAAAGTAATAGATATGCACAGCAGAAAAACGTACAATTGAACTTTACTCTAGACGAACTGCATGTCGTTTTAGTGGCATTTCTTTTATCAGGATACGGAAAATATCCAAACCGACGTCTCTATTGGTCTAGTGAAGAAGATATCCCTAAGATACTGCAAAACAGCATGCGTCGAAATCGGTTTGAGACAATACAAAAGTACACTCACTTCAATGACAATTCAAAGTTACCCCAAGAAGACAAGCTCTATAAATTGAGACCCTTTATAGACAACCTAAACCTAAATTTTAGAAAACATAATGCTTTTGATGAGCATTTATCCATTGACGAAAGCATGGTCCCATATTATGGCAAGCATTATGCCAAACAATATATTCGGGGTAAACCCATACGATTTGGATACAAGAATTGGGCTCTTTGTTCTAGCAGTGGACACATGTATGGGTTTGAAATTTACACAGGAAAAAATCAAAATAAAAAAAAAACATTTGGCTTGGGAGGAGATGTAGTACTGTCCTTACTAGAGCAAGCACAGTTACCTTCTAATGAGGGTTATAAAATTTATATGGATAATTACTTTACAGGCCTACCACTCTTTGACCATTTAACAAAAATCATTTATTGTGCCACAGGCACAATAAGAGACAATCGTTTGGAAAAATGTCCAGTACAAACTAAAAAGGAATGGAACAATCAGCAAAGGGGAAGCATGAAATTTTATCGGACTGACACCAGTATGCTCGTACAGTGGAAGGATAATAAAGTCGTTTCTATTGCATCAAATTTTCAGACCACCGAAGTGACCAATACACTTCGTTGGGATAGGGTTACCCGATCCAAGAAGAGCGTACCTCAGCCAAAAATAGTGGCAAACTACAACAAGTACATGGGTGGCGTCGATAAATTAGACGCCCTTGTTGCTGCCTACAGATCTAGATTTTGACAAAGGAAGTGGTATTGGCCATTAGTTTTATATTTATTAGATGTATCTGTCGTGAATGCCTGGTTACTTATGCGAAAATTAAAATCAAATCACCCTGACTCTGTTAGTTTATTGGCTTTCCGAAGATACATATCTCTAAGTTTTTTAAAAAGTTTTGGCACTAGGCCCCTGCAAGGCAAAAATAAAGTTCCACGACGATTGCACGATGTAAGATTTGATAATATAGGACATCTGGTAGTCTACAATGAAACTGACCGCCGATGTGCTCAATGTGGAAAAAAGAGTAACTTTATCTGTGAAAAGTGTAACATTGCATTGCATCCGAAGATTTGTTTTAAATTTTATCACAGTAAGTAAAATATAATGTAGTTATAAAACTTAATAAAAATATTACTTTATTTTAAGCTTTTATTTTATTTTGTCTGTTATGCCTAGAGTCCCTTTAAAGGGACGTCAAAAATGCAAAAAACCAAAGAAATTAAAAGTAAAACAACATTTTTCTTTACTTATTAGGTTTACAATAAACTATATTTTCTAATTAAAACCAAAGAAAAAAAGGAAAATTTTCTTTGGGCACTAATGGGTTAACATAATTTACATAAATATTTCTTCTAATCTCATTGATAATTGATATTTGATGGCATAACATGTGTATATATTTTGATATTGTTATTATCATTATTTGCATAATTATTTCTTTATCTTCATGGATAATTTATATTTGATGACATAACATGTGTATATATTTTGATATTGTTATTAACATTATTTGCATACAGATTTCTTTATCTTCATGGATAATTTATATTTGATGACATAACATGTATATATATTTGGATATTGTTATAAACATAATCTGCATAAATATTTCTTCTATTTTTATGGATAATTCATATTTGATGGCATAACCTGTGTATATATTTAATGAAATCGTGTTATGCTGTGATCAATACTGCTGGAAGTGAAAACATAAAATGTATTATTTGCTGTCTTTTCGTGCTAGGATTTTAATATTAGAATGAGTGAGAGAGTACACAAGGGCCTTGATGAATCTATACTAACCATTTCCTACCCTGACGGGAGAATATCCTAGTAATAAATATAATGATCATTCTAGAGATAAGTTTAAAACTATACTATGGTATTGTCCCATATTTGCAACTAAATAGCTGGGTAGCCTCCGTAATCCAGGACCTCAGTACCTACCAGCGCCGTCTGGTTAACTAACAAAAACCTCTTCAGTTTTAAATGTATTGTTGCAAGTGTGGAACTGCGAATTGTGGTACGGGAGACAGTAATTGAATTAATTAAAATACTAATAGATTATACAGCATAATTCGGTTTAGGAATTTAGATCGAGGGTTTCTCTGCCGTACTCTTTCCCATCGTGAATTCCAGGCTGAGTCCGGCACGTTTTCCTTTAATAAATTAGGCGTATTAGGAATCTGTGGTTTCATTTACATGATGCACCTTTCCCTCAAGTTTCCCTAATAGTGTTCCGTTGAAGCGCATAATGAGTGAGTAAAATTGTGCAAGATATAATAATAACACAACGTAGGTATTGGTCCTCCTTTTAATCCATTTCTTTTTAATCTAATTTGACGATCATTGGCAAAATAAAGGCAAACCACAATTTTACTTATCTGATTCAACTATGTTGAACCGACCCGGGTACGCTATACTACAGAGTCAATGAAATTTGTGCCATTTGGGTCTATGCGGCTGAAAGGCAGCCTACATTTTACGATCCTACCAAGCATGGATGGGTATTGATTGAAAAAAACTCAACATTCAGTGGTTTGAAGGTCCGCATACATTATCATGTACGTAACCTAAGTTCCAATGTTTTCTTATGTGAAATAGTTTCCTAAATAGCGAAAACTATGTTAATATATTTTTAATATTACTGTGTTAAGCTAAATATTTTCCAAGTATTGATATTTGTTTATTTCTTGAGGTTGATATCGTTTATAGATAAAAATTTATCAATCAACCAATCAAATATGCTTTATTGTTTAAAAATTACATAGGTCATTAACAAAGTCTAATACTTAACGTAGTTAGAGAGAGAAAAAAACACTTAACGTAATTATAAAACTTACACGTAATATAGGACATAAATAAACACAAAATCAAATTTACACATATTACATAAAGGAAGGAAAAAGAATAAAATAGATGTGAAAGTCAGCATAATTTAGAATTGATAAATATACAAAAAATACTAGTAAGATAAAAAAATGCTTAAAACACAAAATGATTCCATTATGTTCCCATGCCACCTAGAAAGAGTCTGCAAAGTACTCATTTAGGGAGTAGTGCAAAGTACTCATTTAAGGAGTAGTTTCTTCCGTTGTTTATATTTTATTTGAATCAATTGTATTTTCTATTTAAATACCTTTTACAATCAGAACACAATATATGATTTTCAAGATTGCTTAAGTATAACGTACCGGAACCGATTCAAATATATATTAGAACTAAGCTTACCGAAAGTTGATTGAACGACTAACTAACCAAAAGCACCAAAACGGGCTAAAACGTATCGAAATAGATTAAAAATGTTGAAGTAAGTTAAATTTTAAGCCGAGGTTAAAACTAACCCAAATTATCCGAATTTTGGTGACTAACCAAAACTAACCAAAAACATTAAAAATGCTTATAACGTATCGGAACCCGGTTCAAATGAACAAAATAAATTGGAACTAACTGAACTTTACCAAAGTTGATTGAACGACTAACCAAAACTAAGCAATAGTAACTAAAAGCATCAAAATGGGCTAAAACGTATCGAAATAGATTAAAACTATTGAAGTAATTTAAAACTAATCCAAATTAACCGAATTTTGGTGACTAACCAAAAATAACCAAAAAACACTAAAATTGTTTATAACGTATCGGAACTGGTTAAAATGATTAAAATAAATTAAAATTAACTGAAATTAACTGACAGTTGATTGAACAACTAACCAAAAGCACAAGAATAGGCTAAAACATATCGGAACATATTAAAAATATTAAGGTAAGTTGAAACTAACTTTAATTGTCCGAATTTTTGCGACTAAATAAATTTAACCAAATCATTAAAATTGCTTATAACGTATCGGATCCAGTTCAAATGCCTAAAATAAATTAAAACTAACTAAAATTAACCGAAAGCAGATTGAATGACTAACCAAAATTGATCAAAAGTAATCATAAACACCAAAAAGGGCTGAAACGTATCGGAACTGATTGATTAAAGGTATTAGAATAAGTAACTAACCCAATAGTGTAAGACACATAAAAATGTAAAATTAAAAAAAACCTCGAAATTTCAGATTTGAGACCCAATATCTTTAAAACTACTAGATATAATATTACTAGCCTTGCGAACTTTAGATCAGGATGACTAACAGTACAAGATATCAATACTTCAAAAAAAAATTACCAAAAGACATTTTCCATAAGATTTATGCGGGACATTTTATATTGACAACATTAGTACTCACTTGATTTATTTAATTAATATAATTCTAATTTGTTAAAAGTATTTACATGTGAAAAAGCGTAATCAAACCAGAATCTTCTGAATAATGTCGGTCACTTACCGCAATACCTTGGTGATTTTACATTAATTAGTGTATTCAATTCACCTATCAATTTAATTGAATATCTACTATCTGCAGAGAGATTTTTTTGCCAATAGGTAGCAAATTGCGTAAAAATAACCCTGAGCAAAGGATTAAGTGAACGTATAATATCCTAGGAATATGTAATGACGATAGAAGAGAACAAATTGCTTTTCAGGCAGCGGGAATCTATTAAAGAAATGCGTGGGAATTTAATTAAATCAGGAAAAGTCAGTGTCGGATCTGTTTTGTTAGGGATCTAATTTTTCAATGTCACACAATTCGTCATAATCCAACCGATTTTTGGGGAAAAAGGCAAGTGAGTAAAAAAGTACTGCTTTGAAATAAGTTTCCGTTGTATTTTCGTACAATATATAACTGATGTGTGTTTCAAAACTGTTTAAGTGTGCTTCTGGGTGTTTTCTATTACTGTTTTTGTGAAATGAAGATGTGATCTAATAAAACAAATTAAACAATATTCATAATCCACCATGAATATAAATAATTTAAAATTGTTCGAACTCAGGTGTGAATTAAAAAAACGAGGCCTCGTACAGTCTGGCAAAAAAGCGGAGCTGATAAGTCGCTTAAAGGCTGCCTCGGATTCGAGCATTATATTGAATGCAGCAAGCAGCATGAACAATACTGATGTAACCAATGGAAAGTCATCGCAGGTAATTTCGTTGAGAAAAGCCACAAGCCAATAAGCAATTTGTAACGGAATATATGTTAAATATAATGTTATGAAATATTTGTCTATTCCGCTCCATTTATTCTACCTATTTGTCAATGGTTTTCAATGTTTAGTACATTGATAGGCAGTTCAATTTTAGTATATTGATAGGCAATGCTTGAATGCTTGCTTAGCTTGACGCCGTATTTCTTACAACGGTTGTCACGTGTTTTGAACTGGCCAATGAAAAAAAAACGTTGAATTTTAAATTGGTAGAATATATACAGTTTTGAAAAATTCCGTCTCATCTTGTGTTAAAGCGTCGGCACGGTGAGTCCTAATAATTTTTGATCTTAAAATATCTTATTCATTCTGCATATTTTTCAATAATCCTTTCATACTTTAAATTTATAATTAAAAATTGTTTCCAATTCAGTTAGATATATTTGGCTTTTGTATTGCATTTTTAAGTAATTGTGATTTCAACAATTCTAAATTTTTTGGTGACCTTAAGGTTAAATACCGATTTTTTTTGGTGAATAGTTGCGTTTCTTATTGGTCAAATTCGTGCAATTTGATAATGGTTTAATCCAAATTTGTCGAGAGCGGAATTATTTCATCCTTTTAAACGGTCACACACATTATTTAGATATTTTCATTTAGATTTGACGATATTGTTGGGAAGATTCGCAGAGCAGATTTTATCTTTTCTTGTAGAAGGTAGTAAATTGAATTTATAGTAGAATTTCTCTGGGTTTTTCGTAGCAATATTGTTAGTTATAGTAAATTTTTCGCTTTTCAGACTTATTTCATTACTTTTTCAGATTAGTTGTTGCTTTAAACTATAATTATTATTGCTTATCGTGTCGGCGTTTGATCCATGATGTATCTATATTGCTTTGCTTATTAAAGAGGTTAAGCACGTGTAAAATTACCTGGTTGATTTTTTCTTTATCTATAAACATAGTTCCTATCTCAAAGCGAGATAGTAATTATCTTATCTTTATCTTTATCTTTGATTAATTGAGACGTAATTTACGTCCAATTATTGTTTATGTGCCAAGGGCCATCTTAATAAATTAAGTTACCTATTTGGAGTCATTAGACTTGTTTAAGAGAGGTTATACCTCGTTCTTTTTTTTTTTTTTATTAAAGTCTAGTGATTTTCTATTTGAAGTTGCCGAGAGCCACTGTTGGACAAGTTCCATAATTTTCTTTTAAATTTCTAATTTCAATCATTATTTCTTTTAAATTTCATATTTCTAATTAAAGACTAGAAATACCTTGAGTAGCAGTAATTGTTCATAGTGTCATTTAATCATAATTAGCTATAATTTTTGCTGAACTTAAATGGTAATTTAAGTTCTGATTATGTAACCAGTGAATTTTCAAGTTGTTGGTTAAAACCTTGTACATCAAACTGAGGTCCATAGGATACTCTTTTGTATAATTATAATTAGCTGTGTACACCGGTCTAAGACACCCAATTCTTTTTTTTCATGTAAACGTTCAACGTTCCTACAAGACAACAGTCACACAGATCATTGTGGTGACAGTCGATCCAATAGCAGGCACGTGCAGACAACTGGGAACCATTCCTGGAATAACTGGTAAGCCCTGGACATGCCTATAGCTAGGAAGCTTAGGTACAGGCATTTGAGTTTCCAGAGGAGGTCCCAAACGATCACGCGGTTTGCGGATAACACAAGAACAGTTGGGAACGTAGGTAACGCGTTACTTATATGAAAAAATTGCAAAGACCTAGATTTTATTTATTTTAAATTTGTCAAACACCAATGCTAATTTCAATTTCATCATTTTGGTAAATAAAATTCTCAGTGATCAATTGCATTTATAATCTAATTTTAAGCCAATTCTCATTTTTACCATTTTTGTTAACTAAATTCTCAGTAATCACTTATTGTATTTGATTGCATTTGTAATCTAATTTTAAGTCAATTTTCATCTTATGTTCATAACTGCAGTGCACATGGTACCATAAATTGTAATTTAACCATATAGTTAAAATATAGTTGTTTTTAATTTACCTTTTTTGATTTATCGCAAGTGGCGCCATATAAATATTAGGCCACCAAGGGAAACATTTCAATCCACGCCTTCAAATAAACTAACTAAATTAACTTATGCTCTATCCTTACAAATTGGTGAATGAGCCAAATAATAAGTTATAAGTACGACTGAGCTAGAAATTCATCACAAAGTGGGCAACACTAATTAGTTACAAATTTAACCCTAAATTTGGTTTTCGCTGTTGAATAGAATAAACATATTAGAGCAGCGAATACACTTTTTAAATGTGTCTTTAATAGTGTACATAGTGCCATCCATGTCGAGCCTTTGTTATCCAACCTAATTGTCACACATATTGAGGGAGAGACTGTAAGTAGACACCAACAAGCAGAGAGTTTTTTCGAGCCCCCCAAAAAAATGCATAGTACGATCACATTTTGTCATCATCATTGTTTATTCAATAAAATTTTGATTCTTGACGTGGCGCTCGAAAAATCAAATTGCGATTTTTTACTTATTAGTGAACACTGGATGAACAGTGAACAATTGACTCAAGTTAAATTTAAAAATTTTTCGCTGGTGTCGTCAGTTCAGCAGAGAAATTTTAAAACACGGCGGTGTGGCTATATTTAAGAATGGTTCTTGTGATAGATCTGTTTTTTGTTGTGATGTAACTCAGTTTTGTATTGAAGGAGTTATGGAATGTTGTTGTGTTAGATTAGATTGTTTTAAATATTTTTTAATAGTAGTATTTAGGCCACCCCTCGCAAGTTTTATGTCATTTTTGGAAATGTTTAATAATATGTTGTCTCACTTGGGTAAACCCAATTATCATTTTATTATAGGTGGCGATTTTAATGTAAATTTTTTGACTCCCAGTTTTAACTTGTCACTTTTTAGGGACCTCATGGGTGCTCATGATTTGGTTTTTAAAATTGATCTGCCCACTAGAGTCTGTGAGGTTTCGGCGACTTGCATAGATAATTTCTTGGTGAATGGCGTTGATGAGTGTTACTATGAGGTTGTTAATCTATACGTATCTGATCATTACGCGCAATATATGTGTCTTGAAATACATGAAAAACCAAAAAAATCGATGGAGAAAAGCTGTATGCGTAGAAATTTTGGCAAGGCAATATGGTTACCTTTTTAAATTTCTTGGAAGAAGAAAGTTTTAATGAAGTCATGCAGTTTTCCTGTCCAAATGATGCTTTCAATGCATTTGCTGGGATTATCTTTTATTATTTTCAATTATCATTTCCCCTAAAAAAAATTATTTTGCAAATTATAACTCAAAACGAACTATATTAAGTCCTGAACTGAGGAGGCTTAAAGAAAGGGTAACTTTATTTACTGACTTAGCTAGGTATGATAGGACATATCTCGATATTAGTAAGAGATTGAATGTTATATACAGGGAGAGACTGAAGGTATATATACGCAATAAAAATTACCGGAAGATTTTAAATGCTGACAATAAATCCAAAGCTATGTGGCAATGTATTAAAAGTATTCAAAAGGCCTATAACAGAAGGAATATTAGCATTGTGTTCGACGGTAAACGACTTTCAGATGAAGAAATAGCTAATAAATTTTGTACTCAAATCACCTCGTCTAAAGAGTCTGAACCTTTGGACTTATCGTTTCTTGACGAGAATGTACATCTGCACAATGTGTCTATTTTTCTGTCTCCTGTAGGGTGTCATGATATTTTGAATATAATTGGAAAACTAAAAAATTCGAATTCCAGTGGACACGACGGTATCCCTAATAATAATGTTTGGAAAAAGTGTCGATGCCATATAGCAGAAATTTTTTCGTATTTAATAAATCTTTCCATAGAGAAGGACATTTTTCCAGATGCTCTAAAACTGGCAACCGTTATCCCCCTATACAAGAAGGGAGACCATAATGACTTCAATAACTATCGTGGAATTAGTCTTTTGTGTAGTGTTTCTAAAATTTATGAGTTGGTTTTAAAAGATTAACTTCAAGCATTTTTCTAGAAAAATAATTTGCTATCACCATTTCAATTCGGTTTTACGTTAGGTTATCGGTGCTGGGGATGTTTATCGACTATTCTCGAGCCTTTGATGTCGTTGACCATGAACTACTGCTTTATAAACTTTTCCGGTACGGTGTACGGAGTAAACCCGTAAATAATATAAAGTCATATTTATTTAATAGAGGACAGCGGGTTTTCGTGAATCAGACTCGAAGTAACTGTAAAGTTGGTGAAAAGGGTGTACCTAAAGGGTCCATTTTGGATCCTTATTTTTCTTGACTTTTGTCAATGATTTGATAAATTATGTTATGAATACAGCTGAGAATGTCTTTGTAATTTCATATGCGGACGATACTAATGTTTTGTTGGTAAACAAAAATAAGGCACTTCTAAAATCACTTGCTGAAGGAGTAAAACATCGATGGTGCACTTTTCGATAAAATCAAGTGACATGGATCTTGAATTATTTGAGAAGTCCGATAATCATGTTAACCTCGCTAATGAAGCCAAGTTATTGGGGGTTATTTTCGATAGTAATTTAAGACGGTCATCTCAAATCGAGCTACTTTGCTCAAAAATACGTAGCAGTTGTTTTGCGCTCAAATTTATGTCAATGCATTGCAGTAGGGAAATACTTTTAACTCTTTACCATGCGAATATTCATTCCAGGATTAAGTACGGAATATTAAATTGGGGAACGTGTGCAAGTGTCAATAGAGTTTTCGTTTTGCAGAAGTATGCGGTCCGTTTGGTCGCTGGTTTAAATTGTCGGGAATCTTCTCGAGAAGCCTTTAAAAGTTTAAAAATGTTGTATATATACGAGGTATGTTGCTTTGTTTACAAAAATAAAATTTCTTATCAAGACGTTAGGTCTGCCCATAACTATGACACCAGGTTAAAATCTCTTTTACTTCCTAGTAATCATCGATCTGCGGAATTCCAAAAATATATCTATTTTACAGGGTGTAAGTTTTTTAATCGATTAAGTTGACGATATTAGAGATGCTGTAAGCATCAGTATTTTTAAGAGTCGTTTAAGGGAATTTCTCTTGGAAAAAAATATGTATAGCCTTCGGGAATTTTTCTAAAATATACTTGCTATGTATTGTACTGCGTTAATCTTAAGTTGTTTCTGTAACTTTACTTTTTATTATATTATTTTTATGCTGGCCTTTTCTTCTATTATTGTTTGTACTTTTTAATTGAAGAAATAAATTATTTGAATATGAATAATATGAATATGGTTAATTTTTACACTTATAGCAGATAAAACAGCACATAATAAAATAAGTTTGATTTCCCCTACATGGAAATATACGGAAATATATAAAAAAATCTGACAATGGAATCAATAGTTTCACATCACGTCTTCATCTGCATATGTACTTATATAGCAATATCTACAGTAATAGCAATGTGTGAATTAATCGTAAAATTAGGTTATTTTATCTCCAAATACCCTTAAGACGAAATGTATTAGGATATTTTCAATTTCACGTTTTGCATCTTCTTTACTGCCTCGCTCTCTCTCTC
>MU187023.1:57753-80664 GCA_016904865.1 Pissodes strobi
TGTATTTGAATTACTTCATGTTATTTATCGAATAAAAATATTTTAAAATTAATTATCTATAAAAACAAATGCATTATAAATATTCTTTTAATTCACGTACCACCCTGCGATTTTTTATTTGTAAAATACTATATACTATATATATTAAGGATATTCGATACACATTCACCCAACTTTTATTCCGACTGTTTTTTTAATATATTTCTGAACTCATTGAGATACGGTTTTGGCATTGCAATAATTAATTTCGATGCTTTTTGAAATATATTTTATTTATTTTATGTCTCGAAACATTTTTGATATAATCCTAAAAAATATAAATGATTCTACATATACTTACAATGTTTTATTATCTATCTCGAACATGAACCTTTAATAATCACGATTAAAAAAAATATATATTTTTTTTTTGGCAGCCGCATTTTTAATTATTATGCCAATACAATTACAATAACATACATCATAATATGTGGTTTTCAGTCGATACCGATTATATTTTTCGGACACCCGAAAAGAATATTCTTTATTTTCAACTCCAAAATTACGTAAGATTCGAAAAATTATTAAGAACGCTTTTTTTAGAAAATAAAATTTTCTACAAAAAGTCTCTAAGTTGTATCTTGTGTCTCATAGTCCAAAAGATATTTGTGTTTGAATATAAAAGTTATTTGAAATTTTCGTATATTTTCACTATATCACAAAAATACGAAGACATATTTTTTGTAGAGAATTAAATTTCCTATAAAAAAATAGCTATACAACTTTTTCGAGTCCCTCATAGTTACAAAGTTATTCTCGAATCTCCAATGAAGAAAAAATTCTTAATTTTAAGTCGCATTTCCATCGAATGAATATTAAAATATCAGCTCCAAAGGTAAATGAAGGTGTGTGATTACTAAAAAGGGTCTACATAAATGAACATAATAGTATATTAAGATACTAGTTTTAAAATACCATATTTTATCGCACGAGCAAGAAATTAGGAAACGAGCCGCTTGCGGGGAGTTTCTTAACGTGCGAGTGCGCTAGATGTCTTTTAAAACGTATATTTTATACTATTTTTTCTATTTTGCACGTTTTTTAATGAAAAACATTAATTTATTCAAGTCGCGATCAAAAGTTGGACGGCCATCTTGTCACTTTTGACGTCTGTATTATTAGGAATCCCATTCAAAACGGTGTCGAAATTTTTGCTAGTGCGCCTTGACATTGAACAATTTTGTTAATATCATAGCAAGCAGTCAACAAAAATAGTGTCGAAAAGAGCTTCTTTTCGACACTACTTTGCGTATCGAAAATACTTCTTTATGATACCAAAATAGAAATAGTATATTCAACTTACATTTGCAATGAATGGTCATTGCATAATATACTATTCAGCATCTAATAATGAAATAAAATTTCCGAAAACTTATTTCCTGAATAATTTCAAATTTGAACATGAAATTAATGAGATACCAATACCGTATCGAAAAGACTTCTTAGTGATACCAAAATAGAAAAATATTGTTTATATGTAAAGCTAATTAATCTGCGACTGAGAGCATGAATCAGGGCGCGGTCACGGCACATGTAAATCGTTCTGCGAGGTAGTTAGGACCGCCATTTTGTTCTGCCAATCGGCGGAATAGTTGCTACAAAAATATACTAAAAAATGAAACTTAAGTAAATAGGAAAAAGGTCATTGCTCCCACGACATGTCGGGGGTGTTCTGCCACCCTCTCAAGACTGACCAATCGTTCTGCCAATATTAGATCGATGTTTGTGGGGTTCAGAGAAGTATTGAAAAAAAAATCAACCTTAACCATGTTAAGGCAATTTGGGCGTTGAGCGCCATTTTATTACGATAAAATGCAATTTGTTAATTTGTTACAAGAAAAGCCAATTAGTTAAGATAAACTATAAATGCACTTTTCTTTAAATTATTACTTTAATTTACTAAAAATATAAACTGAAAGATAGCTCAGGGTGTATAGGTAAGGAGCATGCTTATAAAAGTTTATTTCTGAGTGCTGTTGTTGAGAAAAGGTCAAAAATAAAAGTTTAAAAATTTCGAAAAAAATACAATTTTTATTCTATTTCCTTCTAACAAAACTAAGGGTTAATTCTGTTGAATTATCTTGGTGATATCTGCACTTTATTCACCTTATGGTTCCTCCGAGCTTCCTGGAGAGAGTTACTGGAAATTGCTGTAGTGCCTAGAATCTATCCTGTGACGTCACTGGAAACTGTCCTACTAGGCCGATTGCATGTGGACTCAGTAGCATGAAAAAAAAAACCAGTACAAGGCAGTTAAGAGCTCACCAAGAATATTGTTATCAACTCTGTTTCAATTTGGCGGAGAGCGTTGCTTGTCTTAGCTTTGGTTTTTAATATAGAGATTGGCAAGAGATAGCTAGAAATAATTCTTCTCAATTAACAATGCTCAAAAATGCCAAAACATGCTGAAGGAAAAATTTAATTTAATTTAATTCAATATGCCTCCACCAATTCGCACAGAATTGTTTAGACTGTAGACAAAAATTATGGTTTTAAATTAAACAATGAACTGATTAAAAATAATAAATAAAATAAATAGCTGTTTAAACTGATTGAAAGATTGTGATGGACAATATTTCAATAAAAAAACAATTACAGTAATCAGGTATGAATAAAAGTGAAATCGCTAAATTTAAACAGATAATCAAAATGCAATTATTGCCTGAAAGCTACTTTTCTAACTCAAAAATCAGTTTAATTCAAAATAAAGGTAATGACAATTATTCAATTCAATTATTGCCTGAAAGCTATTTTTCAACTCAAAAGTCAGTTTAATTCAAAAACAAAGGTAACAACAAATTTAAATAGAAATAGAGAAATAAAACAAACGAACAATTATGATCTTGTACCAACTACGGTCGAGAAGGGCTGGAGAAGGCGCTCTTTAAATAACAAAGTGACGATAAAATGCTTATACAGGCCGAATAATAACTAACTAAGCTTAACTCCGATTCCCCATATAACTCATAACATCCGATAACGATACCAGAGGAAATTAGGCTGATTTTCCCACACTATAGACAGTTTTGGTTACTAATTTCTAAAAATGCTTCCTCTAACTAGAACCTAAATAATGTGAACATTACAGGCCACTTTGATCGATTCTTTAGTTGGGTTGAAACCGAAATTCAATAACCCTGCTCTTGTAGGATCAAGTCCTTTTTTTCTCTAAGAGCCTTAAGCTCCAAAAAACCCAATATCGCACATATTCCCTACATATAAAAACATACCCACGGCAAAAGACAACGTGGTATGTGTGAAATGATAGTAGACAGATACCAGATATTTACGAGCTTATTTAACATACACACGGCAAAAGACAACGTGGTATGTGAAACGATAGTAGGCAGATATCAGAGATTCGCAAGCTTAGCAGCTTTATTCTGCCTGCAGACTTTTCGATATAGGAAACTAGAAATAAAAATCAGATAATGCAAAAAATAAAGAAAATGTCGAGCCCTACCTTCTCACAACCTCTCACACTGGTCGTCGGTACAAGATAAGTTTTAAAATCTTGTCCTACCTTCCACCAGAATCACATCTCAAAAATAATTGCATCGCGCGCAGTCGTCACAAATATTTCACCTTTTTCCACCGTACGAACCGACCGATTTTAAGGAAAAAATATGATCTGCATATTTGAAATTATTTAACAATTTTAAATAAAATACTGCTTCTGTATTTATGTAGATTGAATCCATAATATTAATTTTCATTTTATATTAACTAGATAATTATTATCGACTGATATAAACTGCTGGCCATTTGCTTTCGAGCAACAAAAATTTCACCTAAATTTAAAACGAAATATGTTCTTAACCAGAAATGATATCGACCTCTGGTTTTTAATGGTTGATAGATTTGTCCCTTAGGAGATCATTTCCAATGTTGGATTTTTTTAAACTGTCAAAAATTTTTATATACAGTGTGTCAAAGAAGGCGGTGATTTTTGCTCCAATTTCAATAACATGTAACTTTCATAATAATTTTTTTAAATTTTGTCACTGTAAATCAATTGAATCAATGGTCCATAGCAAAGAAAGTAATCTGTCAAATTTTTGATATCTGCTATATTTTAAGAGATATCGATTTTTTTTTGTAAAACCTTGTTTTTTCAACTTTTTGGTAGTTAGACCACACTGTGCGTTGTATCGTGCAAACTTTGTAAGTGACTATTATACCTTTCGAGAAGCTTGTTTATGTAAAAAATTGTACTTAAATGTTATGATGTGCAGTGGCGTACTTATAATCACTATATGTCTATAGTTTATGAGTATCTCACAATTTTTCACGATTGTTTTGTATTGGAGTACTCGCTCGCAAAATCAAACACATCAAACTAGTGATATTTAATTTTAAGGGTTTTCAAAACAAGTTTAATTTTAGGAATAGTGCTGTATTAGAAATAAATAAATGAAATTTTTCCAAAAATTAAATAAAAAAATTATAATTTAAAAAGAAAAAAATTAGACACACTGTAAAATATACATGCAGATATAGTGCAATACTAAAAAATAAAAAAAAAAGGACAAAACTTGCTAAATCTAGAGCTGAGTACTTTCCAATACAAAACAATCGGGAAAAATTGTGAGATACTAATAAACCATAGTATAAGTGATTATAAGTACGCCACTGCACGTCACAACATTTAGGTACAATTTTTTTACTGAACTTAAAAAAGCTTTTCGTAAGGTATAATGATAATCACTTATAAAATTTGCACGATATAACGCACAGTGGGGTATAGCTGCCAAAAAGTTGAAAAAATGAAGGTTTTACAAAAAAATCAATTTCTCTAAAAATATAGCAGATATCAAAAATTTGACAAACCACTTTCTTGACGTTTGATTCAATTGACGTACAGTGGCAAAATTTAAAAATAATATTGTGAAAGTTACATTCTATTGAAATTGGAGCAAAAATCAGCGTCTTCTTTCACACCCTGCATATAATATTTTTTGAAAGTTTAAAAAAAAATCCAACATTGGAAAGTTTTTCCTAAGGGATAAGTCTATTAATCTTTCAAAACCGTAGGTCGATATCATGTCTGATTAAGAAAATATTTAGTTTTAAATTTAGGCGAAATTTCTCTTGCTCGAAAGCAAATGGCCAGCAGTTTATTTAAGAGACAAAAATTAGTTTTAAATTAACTCGATGGGCAACATAAGAATTCAGTATTTATTAATATTTTCGTACTATTTAATGCGGAATTTTCCACAATGTTGCTACCTGGTCGATTCAGACAGTAATTCAAAATAGATTGAAGATGAAAAATAATTATTTCAAACTAAACATAAATACAAGCGAACTCGGAAAAACCTGATGTTACGGAATTGTTAAAATTACCGTAACAACTAAATTATAGAAAGGTGCAGTTTTTTACACATGGGGAGCGTTCTGCCGCCCCCATACGACTGGAATCCGGGCTAATCCTTACGAGTGTTACGTTATGCCCGCCTAAACATCCTCTCAAAAAAAAGGCCTTAACTAAATCACCATTGAAAAATGTCACTGGCTCTTAAACTATACGTGATTCGTTAGTCGCAGATATTATTTTACGTTTTAAATTTGTGAAAACTTTAATACTTTCGACTCAATCCGCTTCCATTAACCTGCATAGTTACACACGCACTTCATACATCCTTTATGTACATAAAACTTATAGTGTATGGGTATAAAGGAAACGAAAAAAAGCGGTCCAATAAATGAGCAATTTTCCGGTAGTTTATTTACACACCTGAGCTCATTAGATGAAGGTGTCGCCGTTACATTATGCTAAATAATCAGCCACTTTTTCTCTCCCGCTGTAGTCCCGTAAAAAGGGACGCTGCTTGCTTATAAATAAGTTGATCGTATGTGAAACTTTGCTAATAATTTTTAATGAATTATAGTGGAGATTGTGTGTTATTATCGGTTAACTTAACTTGTAGTTAAAGGTCTTAAGCTACGGTAAATTATTTTCTGCGGATTGGACTTTAATTATAATTTGGAACATATTATTATCGAAATTGGAAAACATATTCCGAGCAAAAGTTGTTTGATTTCATCTGCTTTTAAACATGATTTTCTTTTAATGTACACGTGGTGTGTCAAAAAGCGAGGCATATGTCTGCATATGTTAGTGCCCGGCACTAACGCAAAAGGAAAATCCCATATCACTCAACGAGTGGTGCGTCTGGAGATAACGGTGGCATTGGACTTGAAGCCCTGTAGGTTATAATTTTCGGAAAAGACATTACTCAGAAGTCAATTTCAGAGGGCGGCAGTCCTTCAGAAAAAGGAGCCCCGAAACAGCGACGTTCTAGATGTTCGCAACTACATCATATGTTGATGGGTGTTTCTGTTTGGCACATCCCTGGGCAGAATCGTAAGTACCAGCTCGTTCGAACACCTTCCGTAGTAGTATCGAGAGTAAAGAGATAGGTTTGCCACATTTCTTCGATGTTCAAGACTATCGAGGTCCTTAGTCAACTCTGAGTCATCCACAAGACGGATTGCTCTCCTCTGTATGGAGTCCAACATCTTGAGCCAGTGTTTGGGTGCCGAGCTGCACACATGGGAACAGTATTCCAGAGATGGTCTTATTTCGGCTTTATAGAAGAGTAAGACCTGACGAGGTATATACAACTTTTTTCTCTATAGGGTGCTCCTAGCTTTTGTGCTGCTGCCTTGTTGATTTTGGTGACGTGATTACGCCAAGACATGTGTATTTCGACGTTGACGCCCAGCAAGTTTATGGAGTCTGTGTTTGTCCTGTCATTGATAAGTCAGGTCCTGCCGTATTCGATTCTTTAAGAAGACAGCTGCTTGAGTCTTTTCTGGACATTTTTTCCTCATCCCATTCCACGACGGCGTTCATATCCTTATTGATGGCAGCAGTCTAATTTTCTCGCTCGCATTGGGAACGAGCAGCGGTCATTGAAGTCCGCGATATGAAAGAGGATATAAGTGTGTTGTAGTCTGTAAAGCAGTAAATAGAATTGTTTGTCCTGTCTAAGAGACGGCTATGGTGCAGAAGCCAGAATTAGTTGTTATGAATAGGTCCAGGAGGCTAGCAAAGTCTCTTTTACTCTCAGGAATCCTGGTAGGTTCGCCAACCAGCTGACTCAATCCGTGACTAATAGCAAAAATCTCGACTTCTCGTCTTTCGTCGTCGTTTTTATTGGAGTGCTTCAGCCATGTATGTACGTTGAAGTCTCCTACTATGACAAATTCTGCCGTTTGATTAGTTGATCTCCCGAAAGTCAATTTGATTTGATGACCAGAGGTCATTTCACGCCACCAGAACCAATGTGATGGTATTTCAATTGGCGAGGCGGGTGGACTACATCTACCATAATGATTTACTTCACGCATTAAGGCAAAAAATAATTCACTTTTTTTATTACCTTTAGTTAGTTTGGGTTACGTCCGATGGTATGTTTAGCGGCATAATGAGCATTATTACACACAAGAAAATAAGAGGTGGTCAAACGAAGTGGAGATTTAATGTTTGGGGTGACTCTTTAAATTTCACGATAATTGAGTATTTTATTTCTGAAAAAAAAATTGACTGGCGGAAGATACATAGAACAAAATTGTTAATGGCGGTTGGGCCAGTTTTCTTAAAATAGCTCCTTTGGTTGCGCTTAATGAAATTTGGTTCCAGCAGGATGATGCACAACCTCAAAATAAAGATTTATTGGTATTACTTAGAAATAACGGAGAAAAGGGGGTGTCACTTCCACGTGGAACCACCCTGTACGTGGCAAAAATTACTAATATTACTTCGCTTAGAATCAACGACATACATTTCTATATTACTATAATCAAGCCGTTTTAATGACAAGAAAAACAGCTCTGGCCTCATCTATTTTCCTAACTAAATCCCAATCATTAAAATGCATGTTTCACAACATGACTCATAAAATCAGTATTTCAGAACCAATTGAATTGAAAACTGCCGTATGAATAAGCAATATGTCACTATTTTATTTACATACCTGTGCTTATTAGTTAAAGGTGTCATCGTTAGATTATGCTAAATAATCGACAACTTTTTCAATCCTACCACTTACACTCCACAAATAGGTTGCCATGCGGCTTCTCCATAAATAAGTCAACCGTTACAGAGGAGCGGATATCAAACGTGTAAATAAAATTTAATTACTTCCATTACCATATGCGTGAAGGTTTTCAGGAAAAAAAGCCTTTCGCAAAGATGCAACTGGGGGGACATGATAAAAAATGATAAAAACGCAAAAATGTGATTTGTGTGTGAGATACTGTCTCTAACGAAACCTTACGATTGATTTAGTTTTGGCTTGTTCAGTCAACTATTTCGTATGGGATTGTATATTGGGGTCATTCAAAAGAATCAACAGTTATTGTAGCTCATAAAAAATTATTAGAAATATAGTCAAAATGAACTCATGTGAACCATATTCCAAGTCTTTAAGAATAATGACCTTCCCCTCTTTATTTTTATACTCATCAATAATCTATGCAAATAGAAATAAAGGAATATTTAAGCGCAGGCAGGATGTTCACGGTTACGACACTCGACACAGAAGTGAACTAAATTACCTGTTTCAAGATTAACAGTATTTTGGGAGAAAGTGCCCTACTTAATAAACTTAATCATACTGGCATTTAGGAATGCGAATTTAAACAATAACTGCAAAACATATCTAAAGCTTATCCAGAGGCGCTACTACTATTCTGTAGCTGAATTTTTTGACGACAAGGAACTTCCAGGCTTGTACACTGATAGTTCGTTCCTAATGTGACCTCACTTTTATTCTGTGCTTTAATCGTATGTTGTTTATTATACTTTTTATATATTTTTTTAAATTTGTACTCTGCGTGTAGTCCTTATTATACTATTGAAAAGTCCATAATATAGATAGTAAAGTTTTATGTTTGTACTTGTGTTGAGTGGTATTAATAAACACTTTTTAATTATTTATTTTTTTATTTAATACAAACATTTCTTAAAAACAGTAAAAAAGTAAAAATACGAATATGAGTGTCTAAAATATATGTAATTAAAGGTGCATTTTAAGCATTAATATGAAACGTTATCGTAATTAATAATTAAGTCAAATAATAATATCAATTAAAAGAAAAGGCGCGGATATGAACATCTAAAAAGTTACCCTCCACTTGTAGATAGCACAATCTATTAATATATAATTGGCCATAATAAGTACTTAAATATTTTTAACCTGTTCCGATTCGTTTTAGCCCGTTTTGCTGCTTTTGGTTACTCTTGGTTAGTTATGGTTGAATCATTTTTCAGTTAGTTCCCATTTATTTTAGTTATTTGAACCGACTCTGATACGTTATAATCAAATTTAATGTTGTTGGTTAGTCGCCAAAATTCAGTTCGTTTTGGTAAGTTTTAACTTGCTTTAATTTTAGCCTGTTTTCGTGGTTTTGGTTATTTCTAATTAGTTTTGGTTAGTCGTTCTATCAACCTTCGATTAATTTCAGCTTTACTTAATTTGTATTAGTCATTTGAACCGGTTACGGTACATTATAACCAATCTAAATGTGTTTGGTTAATTTTAGTTGGTCGTCAAAATTAAGTTAATTTGGGTTAGTTCAATTTACTTTAATATTTCTAACCTGTTCCGAAACGTTTTAGCCCTTTTTGGTGCTTTTGGTTACCTTTGGTTAGTTTTGCTTAGTCGTTCTCAATCAACATTCGATTAATTTCAGTTAGTTTTAATTTGGTTTAGTCATTTGAACCGGTTCCGATAAGTTATAACCAATGTTAATGTTTTTGGTTAGCTGCCATAATTCTAATTATTTGGGTTATCTTTAACTTGCTGTGATATTATTAATTTGTTCCAATACGTTATAGCCCGTTTTGCTGCTTTTAGTTACTTTTGTTTAGTTGTTCAATCAACTTTCGGTTAGGTTCAGTTAGTTCCAATTTATTTTAGTCATTTGAACCGACTCCGATACGTTATAAATAAAATTTAATGTTTTTGGTTAGTTTTGGTTAGTCGTCAAAATTCAGTTCGTTTTGGTTAGTTTTAAGTTACGTTTCTTTTGTAATCTGTTCCGATATGTTTTATCTTGTTTCGGTGCTTTCCCTGAGTTTTGGTTACTCGTTCAATCAACTTTCGGTTAGTTCCAATTTATTTTAGCCATTTAAACCGTTTCCGATACGTTCAAATTAAATTTAAGTTTTTGGTTAGTTTTGGTTGTCGCCAAAATTCGGTTAGCTTGGGTTAATTTTAACTTACTTTAATATTTTTAATCTGCTCCGATCCTTTTTAGCCCGTTTTGGTGCTTTTAGTAACTTTTTGATTGTTTTGGGTTTGTCATTCAATCAACTTTCGATTGCTTTCAGTTAGTTCCAATTTATTTTAGTCATTTGAACCGGCTGCGATAGGTTATAACCAATTTAACTATTTTTGGTTATTTTAGGTTAGTCTCCAAAATTCGGTTAATTTAGGTCAATTTCAACCTACTTTAATATTTTTAATCTGTTTGGGTTAAACCTTTTTGGTGATTTTGGTTACTTTTGATTAATTTCAATTAGTTCCATTTTATTTTAGGCCTTTGAACCGATTCGGATACGTTATATTCAAATTTAGGTTTCTGGTTAGTCGCCAAAATTCGGTTAAAACCCAGTCAAAACCCTCTTCATTATCATAAAGTTTTTGTTGCCTCGATAACTAAAACAAAGATAAGACGTCCGCATAAACAAATTAACACATCTCTCACGCGTATGACGGCATGTGAAAAATCCAGCATGCATTTTTCACGATTTGAGGCCACATACTAGTATAACAGAAATATTTTCAATATTAAACTCAGCGAAATTCCCGTTATGATGAATTAATTTAAACAAGCTTTTTACCCATACTTGCGAATACTTTCAAAAAGGACTATTTGATCTGCATTAGTTTCTTCACAGTAAATGATAAAGATCAGATTGAAATAGTGTTCATGCCCAAATATGATAGAAAATGTAATTGAATAAATAAGCTGTTAACATGATTTTGGAGCAAAAAGTTTTGAAATTGAAAATATTTCACTATACTCTCCTGAAGTTAGTGAAGGCAATAATTATGTATGAGGCGGGATTTCTTGGAGGATCTCAATTTGGTTATAGAAATTACAAATTTCCTGAAAGAGCGGTAAATTTCCAGGATAAAATATTGTACATCCTTCAGCAACGCCAACTTCCGTACCTTTTATGTATATACATATTCATTCCCGAGAGGAGCAAAACTCCGCCGGATTGTGTGATTGGCATATTTTTCATTATTAGGCCAAGACCATCGGCGACTTTTTCTGAGATAGCACCGAAAAAATTATATGGGTTATTAAATATTCGCATTCCTGTAAAATGCTAAAATCTACATATGATTGCAAAACGGAGTTCAATATTTTCGTTTATATTCGAAATGTAAATTTTTCAAAAGTAATATGTTTGTCGCCTTAAACCTCTGTAGAATCCAAATGGTTTGGATAGACACGCACTTTTTCAAGGAACCTTCTTTAAGAAACCTTTGATCTCTTGCTTGAATATTTTAATTTATTGTCTACAAACGTGATACAATTAATACATTTAATAATTATAAATAATTGTTTCCCAAAGCATGGGGGACTAACACCTGTTTAAAGCGGGAGGCTATTATATCGAATATACCTTCAAAAAATAGGCGTCCTTTTTACAAGCTGGTTAGGCTCTATTTAGTATCGATTTTCGACTTTTCAGGTAACAGAAATTATCAATTCTAAAAATTTGCAGAATTAAATTATAAATGTATTTTTTTTAACTAACTTTGTAGAAACTAATTGCCATTTATTTTGTTATCTTTGACTGACATCTCTACACATTTATTTGCAAATAATACGTTTCAACTATTTGCATATTATATTACTATTAAATTCATTCATAATTTATAATGACGGTCACGTTGTCAAATAGAAAAAATACGTTGCCTCCTTATTAAATACCTATTTAAATTGTTACAAAAAAAACGTATATATGCAACACTTTGTGAAAAATGTGGTTCAGGCTCCTCGGCTCGCCTTATTGGACATTCCTCGACTTAATTTTCGCAAAATGTTGAATAAACACTTACCTACCTTAAATACTTCTAACTTAGCCTTCATTTACTTTAAAATTATTCATAACGTGTTAAAGATTGGTAATCTCGGGTGGGGGCTCTAATGCTTCCACTTACGACTCATGTTTGACACTCACTTCCCGGACTCAATCGTAGGGCACACTGAGCAAATCATCTTAATGACGGTGTGGAAGAGTTAAGACCTGTCTAAAAACCGTCATCAAAAGTCATAACTCTATGTCTCAGGGGGAAGACGGGCGTTCTTGCAAAAGGACCTATAATCCTCGTAACTCTTTCTATTGAAAATATTTAGATCCTCCTTTGCCGACCGGGACATCGGTCGCAGGGCGAGACTAATGCAACCAGTTAGTCAGAATTAGCACTGATTACGAGGAAGCGAGAGCTGGGAGAGATTATCCTGGACAGCAACTTGTTCAGCTCTGTGGCGGCTCGTGACATTATCACGAGGGAAGGGAAAATGCGCCGCGCCGCAGGCGAAAAGTTTTTGGGGTTCCACGCTAAAAATTTTACTCAAAAGTAGTTAAAAAACAAACATTCCTAAAGCACGCATATTTTGATGGCGCATTCGCTATATTGCTAAAATGAGTATAAAATTGTAATCTAAATTATATCTTATATTTTACTCAATATATTTCTATTCATGAAATAAAGTTATATTTATGTCCTGTATTTAGAAAAATTAAAATTACTTATGTTAAAAACCATATCAAACACATATTACTTGCCGAAACATATTAAATTTTGGACTTCTTAACCGTTATACAAGATCGATTTTTCTATCCTTCAGGTTTGCAAATTTGTCAATTATATCTTCGCAAAACGGCTGCGTGTTTATTAATTCATTGAGCAGTATTTCAATTGAAATCTTTGATAACTTTCTAAGTCTGGTTTCGGTCATTGAACTACGTAAATGGGTTTTAACCCTTTCTAAGCGAGAAAAGCTTCGTTCCACGGAAACACCATTAGATAAAATTCTCATTATTAAGAAAAATATTTTATATATTTCTCTAAAGATATTTTTATTTTCAGTAACATTTTTTATTAAAGTTTATGCGTCAAGGTCTCTAAATTCACGTTAGCCCAAAGAAATCGTAGATCAGCATACAGTTTTTGAGAATCCGCAGTATATTAGGTTAATGTCTTTTAGGTTAGCTAATGTTAAGTTGATGGAGTACCTTACTCCATTAAGTTAAATTAATAATTAAATTCAGAAAAGTCCATTAAAGTGATAAACTGATTTTTTTCTGGATGCCAAAAACGAGTGGTAATTTGTAATTAGATAGTGTCTAAAATTTAGTAATATATAAGTTTATATTTTTCAAAAGCTTGTTCCTGAGTTAATGTGTGTCATGCCCGTCCGTCTTATTGTTCAGTTGGAATCTGTTCAATCAAAAATCTGTTTAAATGATTCGTCATTTCGTTTCGTATTTAAGAGGGCTTCCTTAATTTCTAATTGAGAGATACAATAATTAATATACAGTGACTTCTTTTATAACACATCAAACAGTACATCCGTGAAACAAAAAACATCGCTAAAGACTAAAACTAAAAGTGTAAATTCAAAGTAATTAAAATAATTTAAGAAGCTAGCACTCAGTCTTGATACCATTATTTGAGCACCATGAATTTTTTGTTTTACCCAATAAAATGCTCGGCCAGAAATACAAACTCTGTTTATATAAACTTCCGCAAAGCCATTTATAATTATCGTACCACGAAGTTTAAAGCGCTCGCGAAGTTTCCCGTCGACCCACCCACTTTTCGTAAAAATTTTCCGTTATTTTTGACGTTGGTAGACTCTCCAAAATTTGCCTCTTTTCCACTTCCGATCGTTGTAGGAAAATGGTTTCAAGCAAATACAAAACAATATCGTGAGAGGGAATCATTTCAACATATCTTACAATATTTAAATTAAAATGCCTAGAGGTCTACACAAGTAAACAAAGCTTCAAAACACTACCAAGAACAAAAAATAATTCGGATAAACAAAATCTTGGTAATAGATATGACCTCGGATATGGCAATACTGCATTATTAAAATAAAAGACAAATCAGTAATGGCCCTTGTATTACCTGATCTCATTATTAACCACAGAACTATGCAAAACAATAGTATTAACTATTTGTTTCTAAACAGAAAAATCCCCCTCGAAAATCTAAAATCACAAACAAAAACAAACCAACCATCCACTCATTGGCACGCGGCAATTCAATCGTGACGATCGTGATGGACGTTATCTAATTTTAATTAGGAATAGGCATCTGACGATCTAACATCGGACCCTTCAAGAAGAAAAGAGAAAATAATTGATATGAGGAAGTTGACAATAAAACGTTGCCAAGTTTCAAATAGGCACCTACCCCTAATACCACCAAACATTAGCAATAGACTAGAAGGTTCACTCTACGCTCCGCGCCCAGCATTTCTCTCCTTGCCCCGTAGCGGAACTAGATGCAATGCTGGTTAACCGCTCAGGCCTCGTCCCACGTTTCACTCCCTTTCGAGGAAGTCTGACGTCCCTCCTTTTTAAGCGCTATATCAAAAGTGCCGACTGAGAGTGGACCTTTTAAGTGCGGTCATTCTCTTGATAATGTTCGGTGCTAATACTATGAATTAAAGTATTATAGTACCTATCTAATTTTTATTTTGTTTGTTGGGTCTTAAGTTTTATAATACACCATAAAACAAGGGAATCATTTGTTTAGCAATCAATTCTGGCCTTGTGTTTATGCTTTTAAAAAAGAAAGATTTAAATAAAAAGTCCTTGTTCAAAAACAAAGGCAACATGCAAGCTGCTGCTAAAAATAATACTCATATAAAGGGTCAGCCAACTATCTCGGTTACACTGGAGTTTAAATTGATCTAGAAGGAACACATATCCAGCCGTCTTAAAACGGCAAATAAGGCTCTATGGACTTGTAAAAAGTTTTTGGATACACATGAGGACTACAGCCGAGTATCCTTCATTGGGTTTATAAGTTAGTGGTATGTTATATGATCACCTATGGTGTCATCCTTTGGTGGACCGATACGCAAACGGGTTCGGCAATGCATCCAATCGGACCTGAGCTTGTAATAGGTGTATCCTACAATATGGCTGCTGCTATTTTAAGGAACGCAACGAATGATCGGGTCAGGGATCTGTGGCAGAGTATTTCGTGAATGAGGCAGGACAACGTCCTCCTGGAAGCCCCATCGCCTGGTGGGCGACTTTGAAGAGATGTAGCTGGTGAAAAGGCTCACTACACGGCACTGTAGTAATTTGCACTTGCTGCGCATCGTATAAGATCCGGGATTTAGGTGGTGCTTGGAGGACGAGGAATCATCTACTTATCAACGTTGGCTAGAGTAAGAGAAGTGGACTTCGTAACCTGTGCGGTGAAATTGTGGGAAGATGTGTGCCTTCGCTAGGGAGGCCTTGCTAAATTGGTATGTGAGTGGGTGCACAATGAACTCAGACAGGTAGATTTTCCGCCCTGTAAAACTCTCTTATTCATTCAAACTTGTCATGCAACATTGAGGTTGCTGAGTGGCGCCTTTCCTCTAAGCAGCAGAATAATTAAACAAAACTTATTTTAACTTTTATTTCTTAAATGATTGCTACATAACCGTTGAAATAATTTTATTTACTAAACATAATCTGTTTGGGGGTAATCCTGATTGCCAAATGAAATTGGAGTTCCCTATAATTCAAATCGACCCCGATCCGTTGTATATGATGCAGTTTTAACAGTCCGATTTGGCCAAAGTAAAATATGTTTAAACTTGATTTTATATGCTGCATTTAGCAAAGAAATGCTGTATTTTGCGATAAGAATTATTAAAAAGAAATCAATACTATTCGGTTAATTAATTATAATTTAATTGATTCGATTTGCTGTCAATAAGCCTAAGGTTGCTGCGTTTATTAATGTAAATTAATTTTATTCTAAATATAGGTTAACGATATATTTATATTAGCTTTTATAGCACTGTTCTGGTCTTGAGTAGCTATTTTGATAATCCCTTTCTCTTATGTAGCCCTCAGGTACTTTGTGACTATATTTATTTTAGTTGACAAGCGAACCATAGATCGCTTAGGTTTGATCAAATCACTAAAATAGGATATTAAGATATTAGTATAACTTTGCTTAATTTATATTACATTACCGTTGAACGACCAGCAAACCGTTCTATATTTTTAAGAATTGTGTTAATAAAACCTGCTTTTAAGCTTCATTAGATCCGTCAAATCCATATTTTATTTTCGGTTTAAATATTTCATAAATTTTGACAACTTCTGATAAAACTTTTTGGGACCTCTGACTCTGGCTGTTTTGAGATATTTCTATTTATCTTTCCAAGCGATCTGCTGCAACACTAGCGATAATCGGTTGGTAGTGTTGGTGGCACTGGGTAGTAAGAATGTGTTATTTCCCATAAATGCCACTGACGATTTAGATTTTTTTTGGGGGAATATTCTCTAGTATTTTTTGAACAATTAATCGCGCTCATTATGTGTGGCTCCCGCCGCCGTTTTACAACCATAATAAACGAGAGCAAGTCGTTTGTTATCTTATAATTACTCCTCGTATCGAATCGCTTGGCATTTTTTCAGCTCCATCACTTCTTTCTGATGTGACGTCAGTTCTCTAATCTCGTGAAAGTGGGAAGGCAAATTGACTGAACCGATGATCTTGTTCTTCTAGAAATACCCTTTGAGGTGAAAAGAATGTTTGCTTTAGTGCAGTTATGGTGACTCAGCATTTAGTATTGTATTTAATACTACCCTTTTTGGGGATATTGTGTTGGTTTCTATTTTGTGTTTTGACACGACCGATTTATCGGGATTTAGATACTGCACTAGGTAAGTATTTCCTCTGGAATTCTTTTTTTCTATTTCTTATGAAGCACGTGGACGCCATGATGCTAATAGCCCTCTTCCATTATTTCCAGAGGCTTCTGAGCTCACCTTACACAACCGAGACCGTCGACTCTCTAGCCACCCTCCGTCAAAAGAGAAGTAATTATTGCTATAGTTTGTTGTCTAAATTAACTATTTAATTACCTTATCTATGCTAACCTTTTTTTGTACATTGTCCACCATTTGCCTTGTATTCCATGAGTTATCTTATCTATTCCTTTTATCATACCTGAATTTTTTATTTTAATGTGAGTTTAGCTTTGATCATATGGGGAAATTTACATTTTCTTTTAGGGGTGATTCATAACTATGCTTTTTTTATATTCAAGTTGCTTGTACCATCTGTATTTCTTCTATTTGCTGATGGTCATTGAAAGTCCATTGATAATTTTTGGGGGATTTGATATATAAAGAAGATATATTTATGCAAGGGGGCTATAGCTTTTTTTTTCATTAAAATAGGGGGCTTCGTCTAATTTGTATTAAGTTATTACAGGGTCCTGTCTCTGGGCCAATCCTATCTCTGGGCCAGTCCTATCTCTGGGCTACACTACAGCCAATCCTATCTCCGGGCCAATTTTTATCGCCGAGTCCTCTGTTAGTTCTGCCCTCGGGGCCATTAAGTGCCATAGCAGCACCTACAGGTGCCCGGCGCCTCCACCAGAGCTCGACGACCGGATCTAAGGCGTATCGTACAGAAGCTTAAGTTTATTTATTCATTTATTTTTCTGACCGATTGATATAATCGCTCTGATTTTTTAATATAAATCAGGCATTGACCGTCAAGCTCTAAGATAGCTCTTATTAACTTTATTCTTCATTTATTCATTTGATTATCTGGTCGATTGATATAATTATTGTGGTCATTTATCAATACGTATTATTATCGCAACATTTATAATTGGTGAAGCTACCAGGGCACGCGTACATATATGTAATAAGCTTAGATAAATCAAAGTGATCACTTCGGATTGTAGTGTTTAGAGCATTTAGTTGTAAGTCATACAGTATCGAGTAACAACAGAATTGGTCTCCATACAATCTTCATATTGTATCCTATTTATCAATTACTTTAATAGTCATTTGACATTCCTTTGTCTTTACATTGCAAATTCTCACCGTAGTATTGTTGCTGTGTTTAAATAAAACTTAGTAGCAAATAAATTGTTCTTTAAACTTTAGATTGCGTTTCCTTGTTAAGTTAAGATTGAGTTCCTTTGTTTCATAAGCGTGCCTAGCAACCCCGCACAACACCAGCGGATCTTTTCCAGTCTAGTTGAGAAGAACTGGTGGCGCTCTACGACTCTATTACCGGAGCCGGGCTTTGCAAACACGACTCTCCGCTGCTAGGTTTGTATTTAAATAAATTCATTATTTGCTAACTTTAATAGGAAAAACGTCTTGTCACAACGCAACGTAAGGTAAATAATTATTATTTAAGATCAACAATTTCAAAAATCACCAAGTCGACTTCTTCGAAAGCGATACGTGAAGCAATATACGTTTGTGTCTGTTTATGTGATATATACCAAAGCAGATTGATACTGATGTTTATTTTCGCGTTAACTTTTTACGGTTTGATGTGGATTAATCGATTAAGAAGCGGGTACGCAGGATTAATTACAAATATTATAGTACATTAAATCAAATTTTATCCTATACCTTTTAATAACCATGCACTAAAGTTAAACTGGAAGTTTTGAAATACAAGGAATTAATTGTTTGATTTTTCTTTAAACATATTAGAATCAGTTGTTTCCAGCCTAAGTATAAATTTTATCTATTTATTTTCATTTCCAACTCATATTTCTTCAAGAACAACTAGCTGCCATATTATTTTAGCGAAATAAGGAATACATTATGAAGATCGAGAGAAGACGTATTAAATTAGAAAAGATAATAATAAGCTTGAAGCTATGATCCATCTAAAATAAAACCTAAATAGAAGCTTGATGATATATAACATTGCTCAGCTGAAGAAACAAATTCAAATTCCAATCCAAAATGTGCTTTAATACGGGTAATACGGGTATTTGTTCACAAAGCTGATTAATACTACTATGCAATATTATCAAATACATTAAATAGCTAGCAAATAGTAATTTCATACCAACCATAAGGAATCAAAACAGAAGAAAAATGTGATAAAAACACATACAGGTAAAATAATTTTAAACAAAGATAAACATCAATAAAACAACACACACTAAAAGTCTACATAGGTATTAGTCCTATTAGCCACTATATACAATAATGCAAGGCATTATAAAAAGTAGAGGTATAGAGAAAAAAAATACAAGAACAAAAAGTCTAGATCCCGAATCAATGTTCAACAGAAAAAGTTATATGACGGTGACCAAACGGGCAGAGACTTTAGTGCTCTTCTAAAATGGAGTCCGTCTCGGATTTGCCTACTTTAAGGGAGATAACTAGTGCTTCGGTCTCGCCGAGACGAGACGAGACTATTGAGGTCTCGATCTCGGTCTCGCAAGGTCTCGATTCTTTGAGTCTCGTCTCGGTCTCGCCGAGACTAGACATTTTCTGGTCTCGGTCTTGGTCTCGGTCTCGCCGAGAGTCTCGTGCCCTTCAAAAAAAAATTTCTTTTTTTTTGATAACCTTTCCGTTATTGAATAATAATTAGATTTTTGGGTTTTTTCAGATAAATAATTTTAATATCCTCACAAAGTGTCAATTTTTTAGGCAAAATTAATTTAAACAACTAAGTCACCAAAAAATCTTTATAGAGGTAACAAAATAATTGGTAGGGAGGTTGGTAAGTAAAAAAGATGTCAGAGAGTAGAGTAGTACTGTAGTCAGAATAGTCTACTCTAAATAATATTTTATATTTTCGAAAGTAAACCTAAGAAACTTTTCATGACGTGCATTCCTTAGCAAAAAATATAAATGATTGTAAATAAACCTGGCAGAGAGCAGAAAGATTATTGGCTATTGGCTGCAAGTGAAGGATTCTGTTTGAAAGGATTAAGTTTGCTTTTGACATACCTACCTATGTAAGTAAACTACTTTTTTATAGAAAAAAATACTGCATAGTAAGGCCTGTTTCACACATACACGGCGACCGCGCAAACGGTGCCGTTTAACGGTACTGTTCCATTATGTTGCCACACACACGGCTTCGGCGCATGTGAAAGCACTCATTATTTCATGAGCCCTTTAGCCGTTTAAACGGCGCCGTTTGGACGGCCACCATGTATGTGTGAAACGGGCCTGATGCTTCTCTGGCTAGTCTATAGTTTTTAGGTAAATCCCCGGCGAGTGGGTGAATTTTAAATTATTATAAACCATATAAGACCTGTTTTGATTTTTGTTACTCATAAATATAGGTAGGCAACTAGTAAATAATTGTACTTTAGATACGTACAGAGTTATTAGTTATATTTTTACTGCCCATCTAGCTATTTTATTTCAAACTTTAGAAAAATATATTACATACAAATAATGTAGCTAGTTGGAAGTAGTTTCTTTTAAAATTGACATTTCATATACCGAGTGTCCCATAAGTAAGTAATAAACCCAAAATACATTTTTTTAAATGAAACACCCTATGTATTATTCGAATTTTGGATTCCTCAAAAAATCTAGGCATGTTTCATATAACATATACTATACCTTCAACTATTCTTGAATTATTTTAATTTTTGATTTGAATATAAAAAAAGCTTCATATATCGATACCAATAATTGTCGGTTGTTTTTGCTTAGCAAGTCATGAAATTTGAAAGAAAATTGAAACTTATGTTACTAATAGCTTTTTTTTATGGGAAATTAATATACAATGACAAAAGAAATGCTACATTCATTCTTTTCATTTTACGGTTGAATTTGGGTTAGTTTGGGCCTATACTTAACGTAAATTTGGATATTAACGATGTAATGCTCATAATGGCCTCCATTTTCTGGTATATGGGGGTTTTTGGGGACAACGAATATGATTTTTTTTTTCAGATTTTGAGAATTCAAAATGGCGGATTCAACATGGCCGATTTTGGGTTAAATGTTGCAAGTCAGTTTTAGCTGACTTCTACATATCCAATTGGCTTCAAATTTGGTATGCGTTTGTAGTTAAAGTGAAAATATAAAACTATGGTGTTGCTTACACTCCCCCCCCCCCTCTCCCTTTAAAGGTTAATGGTGAGGGCACTACTTAAAGTATGCCCGATTTCGTTTAAAATTGGTATATGGAGGTTTTTAGGGACAAGGAATATACATTTTTTATCAAATTTTGAAAATTCAAAATGACGGATTCAAATGGTGGATTTTTTAGTTAAATGCTGCAAGTCAATTTTAGCTGACTTCTACATATGCCATTGGCTTCAAAGTAGTAGGCGTTTGTAGTTGAAATGAAAATATAAAACTATGGTGTTGCTTACATCCCCCCCCCCCCCTTCTCTTTAAGGCTAGTGGTAGGGGCTCAACTTAAAGTATGTTTGATTTTATAGGGTTTTTGAGACGAGGATTACGAATTTTTTTATCAAATTTTGAAAATTTAAAACGGCGCATTCAAAATGGTCGATTTTAAGTTATGTGTGTCTGTCTGTAATCAAATTTTGCCGATTTATTTCAGATTTTACCTCTACATTTTGCTATCCCATAATACTAAAAAGTAAAAAATAAATCAAAGTAAAAAAAAAGAAGAAAATAAAACTTTAAGCAAATCAAACCCATTATTTTGTTACATTAAACATTTTTATATGTTATAAAAGCTTGTCGCGAGAATAGGTTTATCTTGACAAGTAATTCTAAGTAGAAATATATGTGTTTTATAAAAGAAACTTAAACTGGAAAATCTCGCGACAAGCTTTTATACCATATAAAAATATTTAATGTAACAAAATAATGGGTTTGATTTGCTTAAAATTTTATTTTCTTCTTTTTAGTGCATTTAAATAAAAGCTTGTTTTAAATTATTTTTTTACTTTTATTTATTTAAATTGAAACCTATGATTTCGCGCGAAAACAACACACGTTACTACTTAACAGCATAAATGCAAGACCGATATATTTTACGGTCAGTACGAAAAACAACATATTATGTCCTTTACTTGTGTGGTTTTCGAAGTGAACGGGTTGTGTTGGGTGTTGGTTCATTTCGAAAACAACATAAGTCCCATAAATTAAAAACTCAATAGCAAAAAAGTAAGTGATTTTTAGCCCCTCTTTGTCTTCCCATTTATAACCCACAATACGTATATAAATATAGTATTGCCTCAAAATACTAAATTATTTAAATATGATATTTTTTGTCATACGCTCCCAAAAATAGCTCTTTTACGGACTCATTTGAGTCCGTAAACTGCTTCTTTTTAGGCCTAGTCCCTAAAAGTCGTCATGGCAACTTTTACGGACTATTCCAAAATTCCTGAATATGTCTAAATGTCAAATTTCGAATGACATGACAAAATTGTCAAATAGTTGCTACGATATCAAATTCTAAGCTAACTTTGTCGTACATTATGATTTCAAAAATTATGGTAAATTTGCAAATTTAGGCGTTCTGAAGAATTGCAAAAAGCGTATAAATAAAAATTTAATTTTGGGAGCGTATGACAAAAAATAGTGTTTGTCACACGTACCTAAATGAGGTTTTTCAGGACTCATCTGCTATTCCGGACTCGTCTAACGCCTCGTCCGGAAATAGCAATGATTCGTCCTGAAAAACTCCATTTTAGGTACTTGTAACAAAAATAACTATTTCATGTCTCCTGAAAAAATTGGATTTTGTGACTACGTTGTTGACAGTTTGTGACAAGAGGGGCTGCATTGTATTGGCTGGCAGGAACGTCAAACTGGTGAGAGGAGTTTGATTACGGGGAGTGACGCCCCCGCCATTCCGAGTTGCCATGGGATATGGC